>PVIR01043317.1:0-11801 GCA_004026965.1 Petromus typicus
CTTAGGTCTCAGGGAACCTGAGAACTTCTGCTTGGGCCCTGTCCCTTCCTGTCCTCCAAAGCGTCTGCTGAGCAGCGCCCCCTGGAGTCCAGCTCCTGGAAGTGAGTGTGGAGGGCGTTCTCCATGAAGAGCTCCACATCTTCTTGTCACTACCTCAAATAGAGACTAAGGACAGGAAGACAGGTCACCAGAGAGGTGGCTGTCAGATGTGCAGAGATGGTCATGGTGGCCTGGGAGAAAGGGGTGTACATGATGGCAGAGCTGTAGAAGTGTCTGTGTCCGGATGGTGATGGCCAGGTGTGGTCACACAGGTTTAGGGTGCTCATTACAGACAGCTCAGCAGGTGGGGGCATAGCTCAGGGGTAGAGCATTTGACTGCAGATCAAGAGGTCCCCGGTTCAAATCCGGGTGCCCCCTCCCTTTTTACCCATAATGTTCTGCCCCAAAGAGTTTCTACTCCTATGACTCAGCCATCACAGGAGACAGGTGAGTAAATATTTGGTCTTTAGAAGGCCAGTTTATGTTCCCGGGGAGTATTGCCTCATCTCTGCGATCTGTCTTGTGTTCTCCTTAGCACCGTGCTTGCTGAAAGGACAACACTGCCTTTGCCATCCATCGGGACCCTCGGGTTCTGGATGTTGTAAGAAGTAGTCTGCCAGGTTTAACTGGCAGAAGGAAGTGTGGGCATCAGCAGTGGCACCTGGGACTCTGGCAGATGTTTCTGCAAGAGCCCGACTAGTCTTCAGTATCTAGGTGGCTCGTGGCCGCTGCAGTTTCCTGGCCTCCAATCCTTGTTCCCTGGGTGACAAGCCCAGCGCACTCCCTCCAACTTCCTCCAGCCCTCACATGAATTCGTGGCCACCCTTACACTTCTTTAAGATTCTTCTAAGTCCTCTAAGATTCACATAGTGGTTTATGTTTCCTGAAATTGATCCTGGCTGGTACAGTATCTGTTCCTGGAGTGATTTCAGGAATTGTGGGAATCAGGAATTGGCTAGCTCCTCAGTTGGGCTTGGAGGCAGTGGTCAGCTCATAGGGCCCACATCACAAAGCAGAAAAAGCATTTCAGTTAGTTCCAGTTACCTGGAGACAAAACTCATTGCACCTGTCCTTGCACTTGTTGACCCAGGAGATGATGGCCATGTCCCAGCCCCGTGTATGTTTTCCAACTCTGGAGGCACCTATCAAAGTCATCGACTAGACCAGAGCGCCAAAACTGCAACCCCAAACCCACTTACTTGTTGCAAAGCACCAACACTGCAATTAAACCTAAACAATCAGCTGCCAGGGTGATGCTTGTGGGACCTGGCACATGTGCCCACAGAGAGGGCTCGGTGTGCCTGCTGCTGCATGTGCTATAGACTCACCACTGCTGGACGAGGCTGTGTGGAAAAGGAAGAAGAAACAGCTTCTGGTGAGGGCTGCATTGACTACCAGATCCCACGCAGTGTATGCTGTCCTTTGACAGGAAGTTGGTCTGCACTTTGGCTATGTTCAGAGACACTGCCTGGATGACAGAAAAATTTGAATGCAATGTATTGCTAGGATGGGGGCATGGAGAATGCTGAAGACTTTGGGCCAGATCCATGTTGGAAATTAACAGAGGAAAATCATTTGAAATGTTTGGCCAGAGGAGAGGCTCCAGTGGAGGCTCCAGGGGAGGATGAAAAAGAAGAGAGTGTGGTTATTGAGAAGGACAATGGAAAAATGACCTGAGGTCTCTTACCAGAAGAGAAGAGTGCATCTGAAATTCAGGAGATCCCTTGGGACATCTTCTAGTGTTGCCCTCTCTGTTGTCAGAGTTCATGGAAAACAAGGATTATGATTTTAATACCTTTCTCCTATTCTGATTTTAATGTAGTAATATGATGTTGATGGATACAAGACTGGTTTTTAAGTGTTAAATCACGTACATGAATGGAAACACAAAGTGTTTTAGTTTGAAGCCATAATGGGGAAATGAGTGCAATAAGAATAGTGTATATGTAATTATTAATATTAATGTAAATCTGAAGAGATCAAGATATGTTAGCTTTTCACAAATCTGCCACTGAAAACTGATTTAAGGAATCATCTAGTTATCAGATGCAGAATCATCTAACTGCATCTAGTTATCAAGTGGACCAAAGGTGGATTGTGGTAGATTAATAGGCAACTTGGTATATGCAGCTGAACTGAATCAGCAATGGTCCAGACATGGACGACCCGCCTGAGTTCGTATTATTGCCAACGGCATAAAAAGAACTGAACAGGAAGATTGTTAGTTGTTGATTTTCTAGAAGTTTGCCACGGATGCTTTTCCTGATGCAAACTTGGCTGTCCTCATCAGAAGAGCTCGGGGCCTCACTGTCTCTGAGGATGGGTGCTGCTCTCCTCAGGGGCTCTCTGAGCTTTATGTGAGCCTCACTTCCTGGATCCAGTGTAGATCCCTCTGTGGAAGAAGTCCTTCACTCCACCTCTGCAGTTTTTCTGGCTTCCACCACTGGCCTTGGGGCTTATTCTCGATACATACCAGTAGGAGATATTGCCATGGGCTCTAGGCCACTGGCTGGACTCAAGGAGGACACTGTCCTGTACTTTAGGTCTTAAGCTGGACTTAGTGAGACATTGCTGTGGGATCAGGTCCTTGGTTTGATTCTTTGGGTCTCAAGGTTGTGGACTGATCCTTTGTACTTCCCTGCATTTGACTTCTTGGGTGAATACTGTAGAATAATCCTATAAATTATGTGCCCTATACATGTTGTTGCAAACCCTGACTGCTACACCATGTTCTGAGAATTCACAATTTCATGACTTTCAGGGAGAGGCACACTTCCATTCCTTAGAAAATAAGCAAAAAATTTACCTTTTGGCTCATACTTTGTCTCCCTATATCTGGCGGCAAGGCCTTGAGCCTGTGCTCAAGGCTCAGTTGCACAGACACTAGTGATCATGTGAGTGAGACGCAGGGATGCGAAGAGTTCAGGAGTCATCCTGGCAGTGGCATCGCCCCAGCTCTGGCTCTGGGGGATGGACACGTCCTCACAGGGGTGACTCTGGTGAGACTGGCTGACGTCTGGCTGTACAGTTCCCCTTGGATCCTGCCTGATGGTGTTCAAGCTCCTTGTCCTGTCAATGTTGTGAGGTTCACGACAATAGCCTTGTCTACTTTAGATAGTCAAAGTTCTTGTTTTGCAGCCAGATTGCCTAAGTTGTATTCAAATTTATGTTAAGAGTGGGTTTCACACAACGGATCTTCCTGTAACCCTCCTGTAATGATACCGTAACGGCAAATAGGAAACACCAAGGACACATGGGACTTGGAGGCAGAAATCAAATTTTATTTACATCAACAGGCCTGGTTAGGTAATTCCAGTGTACCAGGCAAATTGTCTTTTGTTCTTTTACAGTTTATATTGGTTTTTCACACAGGAACTAAGGACAGAAGCAGAGAAAGCAGATGATTGGTGACCTATGATATCATTATTACTGATTTGTCTACAGCAACTTCAAACTTAGGGTAAAAAAACGTTAATTTTTGGTAAGGTCAGCTTGATAAGGAAGACACATATTTGGAGTGTGGATTAGCTCCGGGTAGGTCTGCCAAGGAACAGCAGATACGGGGGACAGGTATTTGGAACAGACATCAGTTTAGGACTGGGTTGGCCAAGCATGTATATGCTTGAGCTAAAAAAATAAACCGCTCATGACCAACATTATCCTAGACTGGTGTCCTATCTGTTTGTCAACTGTTTTATATTTCTGTCCCAGAAGCAGCAGATTCCAATGGCATTGGAATTAGACTCTCTTTGCCAATCCTCACCACCACTGTCAAGTGTCCATGACTCATCTGATGGCCTGAGACTTGGGATGTATCAAAATGCATCATAGAAAGTACATTACATTCCAGAATGGGTTTAAGCCTTGGTCAGACAGGGAGAGTTGAAGGTAGATAACAAGATATATCCTTGGTAGTATAATAAGATAAATAGGGAGCTGTGTTCTTGGCAGTGCAAGCAAGAAAATATGTGCTCATAATAATTGTTTATTATAGACTACAGAACTTTGGAGTCCAGGTTCAGATTAACTCACACCTCACTTCTCCCTTTAGACACTGACTTCCAGACTGGCTGTGATTAGAGTTAGAGGAAATTCAGTCAATCTCTGAGTCTGGGAACCTGGATAATCTACAACGCACATTGACAAAATAATGAAGAAAATGATCACTCATCATCTTTTGGAATCAAGAGCCCTTTAGGAGGAAGGCTTCCAGATATTCATTGGCTAATCGGTGAGCCAGAAATGATTGGTGGAACTGACTAATACTGAAGGCAATGGGTCAGCATAGAAAAACTTTGAAAAGCTCAATGAAAAGAACCAAAATCTTTATTTCTAGTGGACATAGATGTGGCAGAAAACCACAGGTAGTGTTTGATTCTGCAAAACTGCTGAACTACAATATGAATCTAATTCATAGCATCTGATCCAGAAAGAGTTGTGACTTCTCAAGAATTGTTTCGGGGATTCATGGGATTTAGGGAATCCAAAACTCTACCTTACCACAGGGGCTTCCGCCCTCCTGCTGACTGATGCTCTTCCCTCTCTGTTTCTTCCAGAGTCTCTGGTTTTCTATCTGTAACTTGAGATGAATCCCAGCATTCCTTGGAGAGCCAATTGCAAAGTCACACTTTGCAGGTAGAGGCTTAAGTACAGAAATAATTTCCAGACTACGCTGACTTATTAGAGCAAAAAATGAATTCCTGACAGCACTGAACCATGGAGGATTTTTTAAAGTGTCAAATTCCACTGAATTTATTATTTTTGAATTCTGGATTCATTGTCCTACCTGAATATTACAGGTTGTGTCTACGTGTCTCCCAAAAGCCTCATGCAGTCATAGATGAGGCTTTTTCAGAGGTGTCAGATCTAGAATGTGTGACCACTCAGTCAGTCCACTGATTTGGTTAGGCATAGTTCTGGGTAGGGTAAGGATGCCCTACCCTAGGTGTGAGTGCTACCCACCCTACGGGCAAGTATTCGGGATACAATATAAAGGGACAGAAAGAATCTGTCTCTGATAGCCTGGTGTCTTCTGCCTGCCATGAACTGTTTTACCTCTGTGATGCTGCTCTGCCTTAGAGCCAGCTGATTATGGGCCGAAGCCTCTACAAACTGTGAAAGCTAAATAAACCTTTCCTCCTCTAACTTTGGGTGTTGGGTATTTTGTCTCAGCAATGAGAAAGGTAACTAAGACACTGGAGAAACTGGGGATTGTTACACAACTCGTTCATTAAAAATGGAAATCAATATTTTGAAAGACTGAGGAAGATAAGATGCCAGAAAATCCTCAGAGACTAAATCTACGATATAAGGAAGTAAAGCAGTGTCACCAGGTGGGTACCTACCCTGTACACAATGGGTGGAAGACAGCCCTTTCAGTCAGCCTTGAAGAATGTACTGTTTACTGGAGCATTGGTATCTTTGAGGACCATTTGATCACACGTCTTTGTGGGCTGGTGAAGGATGCTATAGTTAAAATGTGGCCTTTAATTAGAATGGAGAATGAAGGATTCTTAGAAAGTTGAAGAAGCTGGAAGCTGCGATTGATCGCCACATGCCAGGTGAAGTGGTTGCCCTAATAGTTGGTGGAGACACTGTGGGTGCAAGTGGCTCAGCCTCTTGGAGGCCGAGCCTCTACACAGAAAGGCTCTGTGCTTTTATTTTCACAACAACATGAATCCATTGATGTACATACAGCTTGTAAGATAAGGCAGATACATGTTTTAACTGTGTTTTGTTGTTGTTTTGTTTTCCAGTACCAGGGATTGAATTCAGGACCTTCTGCTTGTGAGACAAGCTCAACACACTGAGCTGAATTCCTGGCCCTTAACTGTTTTGATTGAAAGTGGCCTCCCAGAGAAGCCATGCTGACTAGAAAGCATCCCACCAGCTATGTATGAAAGTACTCACCATCTTTTTAAAGAATGCAGGGTTGAAATAAAAGGAAAGCCAATTCAGAGTCATGCCACTATCAAATCCAAAATGCTTAGCTTTAAGAGCAGGACCAGGAGCCCTGCTATGGGACAGTGCTAACCAGAATGGAGCAAGAGCTGACAGGAGACTCAAACCTTTGTCCCTGCCTAGGACTCTGCACACTGAAGTTCAGGAGAAAAGAAACCAAATTGTTGGCAGCAGTTGTTTTACTGGTGAGATTATAGGTAATTTTTACTTTTCTCTTGTTGCTTTTTTGTGTTTTCTGAAATGTCTATAATTTCCAGTCAAAGGCATTTTAAAGAATCTATTATGTGTTCAGCAACAGTCCAAGAGGTACCAACATGAGATTTTGAAAAGCAGTGTCATGCTGGCATCTTACATGGCTCCTTTGGGTGGCTACAATTCTGACACCCATTAGGTGCCTCAGTTGCTTGGATGAGTCTAAGGTGGCACTCCTCACAGTAGATGAGTCTGTCAGAGAACAGGTTCACATGCTTCACAGTGTGGGCTTGACTAGAGGCCAAGGAGAATGCTCCCTCCAAGCTCAGAGGCCAAAAGATCGGCTCTTTACATCCTCAGCTGGCCAGATGTGATGATCAAAAGCTGTACCTATCTGTCTCTGTTGAGGTCTAGTTAGTCTAGTGCAAACTAAGCTGGGGAATCTTTCCAGTCACTTCTTGGCAAGGCCAGGCTGATGGGGCCTGCTGGGCTGCGGCATACAGGTGGTGCAGTGGCTCAGGGTTGGGTTGGTGGAGAGAGCTCAAGACTGACCATGTGGGATTCGGTCCCCACCCTGTCATTAATCAGGTATGTGGGTGTGGGCACGTTACATAATTACAGTCTCTTTCCAAGCCTGTTCCATGGGGCACCAAACTAAATTGGAGGCTTTCAGTTTGCACTGGGATCATCAAAGAAACTTGTTAAACATGGTTGCTTGGCTCTGTTTCTGGGGACTGAGACTCAGAGCACAAGTCATTTGCAGGCAAGCATCACTGTGCCTCCTGCCCAGTGATGGCAGCCCACTCAGGTACTGCTTCAGGTTCCTCCAGAGCTCTTCCATGCAAACACCCCTGACCTGTCTTTTCTGATGCCCTTGGTTTGGACCGCTGGGCCACAGAGGTCTGGGTGCAAGTGGAGGATTGTGAGGTCATGGTGAGGCAACAGTGAGGCAACTTCTGCGGGTCTGGAGGATCCCTCCCTGGGAAACCTGTGGTCACTCAGTGCCACCAGTTAGAGAACTTGTTTGTCCCTCACCAGATTTGCTCAAAGTCATTGATACTGGAATGTCCTTTGCAGTTCCCTCCCCTCACTGGAGCTGTGAGAAAGAAAAGAGGTCAGGATAGTAGGGTTGTCCTCTGGGTCAAAAGGGCTCAAACTGTTAGGCAGTAGGAAGTGGTTTTGTGAAACCTTGTCCTTGGCCAGCAGGAGCATGTAAGATGGGTAGTTTGGGGAATATAGGAGCATGTGACCTATATCACTTGCATGCAAAATTTACTGTAAGGTTTGTACTCTTATGAGAATTTAGAGTCATAGCTCATCTGACAGGAAGTGGAGCTGATGTGGTAATGCTAGTGATGGGGAGACACTGTAAATACAGGTGAAGCTTCACTCATATGGCCCACTGCTCACCTCCTATTGCATGGTCCAGGCCCCAACAGGCCACAGATTGGTACCGATCCATGGCCTCTGGGGACCCCTGCTCTATGAAGTCCTAGGAAACTTCCTCCACCATCTCACTCATGAGCTTTAGTCCCAGTGGTCTCCCAAACTCCTGCTCTTCCTAGACCAGGTCAGGGCAGGCACGAGGCTGTGTCTGTGAGTCTGCCTAGTGGGGATTTCCAGACCTGGGGACAGAGAGCCAAGGTCCAGAGCCACTGACCTGCAGCCTGGCATGCTACACCAGAAATCTGAGCATCTACTCCATTGCAGGTGGACAGCGTTGAAGTTGTGTCAGCCACCCTGTGACTTACCCTGAGAGGACAGTTATGAACCACACAGAGAGGAGCCTTGAGCACCTTCTCTTTGGGGACCACAGGTGGCTATTGGGGTAAATTTCTGGAGCTGAGCTGAATGCATAGGACTCTAAGAAGTAGCAATGTATTTCAAATTCTAAAGTTCAAGGAAGTCACCTGAGGACTAAAAATGTGACAAGTAGCAGGCATTTAGATTTGAATCAGGGCCCTCTTGATCTGCAGTCAAATGCTCTACTCCTGAGCTATACCTCACTCTGGTAGAGCCTTTCATTTGCACCTTTCCAGCCATAGCACAACACACAAGTGTAGCAGATATCTCTTCCCAGTACTAGCAGGCTATGAGTGGCACCTGGTTCTTGCCTTCCCTAATTTGACTATACTGAGTCACATCAGGAGTTAAACTAAAGCCCTGCATGACTCCAACGGGCTTGTCAGTTAGCAGGGTTGGGCCAGTACTGCTCCTTTGCTAATGGCTGTCACTGAGTCCTAAGTCCTGGTCCATGAAGTGGCACCGTTCTGCTGAGTTACATGTTACTGAGGTCAAATGACCCCAATTAAAACTCTTTCCCTGGAATTATCACTTCTCTCTGACATTGTGGGTTGAAGGCTTATTGTACATGGTCCCAGTACTGGTTTGTTCTATATAAGCAAAATAAGTAGTGCCTATTCCCTAGCATCCTGCCTGGTGCCAGCATGCCAGGTGTTCAGCAAAATCTCAGTAGATGATTTCAAAATATCCCTGGTTCCCTATTCCTTCTCATGATTGTATTCAATAAATATTGGATGCACTTGGGGGTGGGGGCTTTGTCTTTGCTGCCTAGAACAGCACTGATCAGAACCCAAGGCGCAACTGCACTATAAGTCTCACTTCTGTCCATTCTTTAACCTTTAGCCTTGTGCTGTAGTGGCTCACAGGAGGATAGGTCATATTGCAGAGGTCTCTAGCGACATCCCCTTTTCTTGTCCCCTATATCCAGGCTTGCTACATATTTATAATCCACTATTCATTGCATGTTTACAAAACTGTAAAGCTTTTCATTGAAGTCTCTCTATTTTCCTTCCCCAGACTTTACTACTGCTACCCAGCCCCTTACCTCTTGAATTGTGGTGCGATCATCCACCTGAAAAAGACACCTGGCTGTAGTGTTTCAACCAAGTCCACACAGTGATCAGAACAAGAGCGTCTGGTCTAGGGCTTTACTGAATCTCATACAAGCCCAGGTAGAGACCCCTTTATACACCCTGGCCATAGGAGAGTGCTCATTATTCACTCCATGATTCATTCACTTGACAAACACGGGACTGTGTAGGTGCCAGGTACTTTCATCTTTTTTTTTAAGAGTAGGGAAAATTTATGAGAAAGATAGTTTCTGTTTAAGACAGACAGAAGAGGAGCCAGTCTGTGGGTTGCTTGTCCACCCAGCAAGGTATTTTATTGAGCAAAGGTACAAGGTGAGAGGTGTACAAGGTGGAGCCCAGGCACTTTTTATCTTGCTGAGGCAGAGTTAGGTAAAATATTGTCCTCATTCCTCAGAGTCTTCCTCCAAATAGAGACACATAATGACCATTAATCCTGATTTTTCAACTCCATTGGATTAAGAAATGCCTAGGACCGGGGATGTAGCTCAAGTGGTACTGTGACTACCTTGGAAACACAAGAGGTTGAGTTTGAACCCTGGTACCAGAAAAAAAAAATTCCTAGCAGATTTGTAGAGCATGCCCCAAGAAAGTCTGAGTGGATCAAGGAAATGTGGCAGTGACTATTATATATCCTCATCACTTGCTTCTCTTTGGCACTTCTCCCTTCCTCTTCTATCAAGCCATCATGAATGAAGCATCTTTGCTCTACTGTTCACTTCTGCCATGAGGCTGCTGCATTGGAGCCAGCCAGTTATGGTTGAATTTCCCAAAATTGTAAGGCAAAATAAATATTTCCTCCTCTAATTGTAGATAATAGACATTTTTTCCCAGAGATGAGAAATTGACTAATGTAGGTAACTGATACCATAGTGGGGCCATGGCTGTGACTGTACCTGATCATGTGGTTTAGAAGCCTCTAGAACTGAATTGAAGGAGGTGTAGGGAAAAGTTTAGAGAAGTGGATGGGGGACTGGGAAAGCTGTGGGTGCCCCTGACATGGAAATTGGTAGCCTGTAGGCATCTCACACTGATGAAACATATAAGATTATCTTTGGGGGCTGGGGATTTAGCTCAATGGTTGTGGCGCCTGCCTTGCAAGTGCAAGGGCCTGGGTTTGACCCCTGGTAACTACATACAACAATGCTGAGTGTGGAGATTCATGCCCACCAGCAATCAGAACTACATACCACAGAGTCGGGCATGGTGGCTCATGCCTGTAACCCCAGCAGCTGGGAGACAGAGGCAGAAGGATTGCTGTGAGTTCAAGGCTGAGCTCAAGGCCAGCTTGAACTACAAAAGTGAGACCATGTCCCACCAAAAAAAAAAAAATTATTCTTGGAAGGAAGGAAAGTAGCTCATGGCACATCAGGGAAACCCTTAGATCTAGCTTCATAAATTGGGCAGGACCCAGGGGGCTAGGACTTTAGCCAGTCCCTCTAGAGTGTCGATGGTGTCACCACAGTGAACACAACTTCTGGCTCCTGGCCCCAACTGTCATTGCTTTTCCACCTCCAGGATGATTCTCAATCTACCCTGCCTCTCTGTGTAATTTACGCAGCACCCAGAGTCTGTCTTTGGGCCAAGCTCAAGGTGTTATTCATGCCGTGCATAATATTCTGTGTCAACTTGGCGTGGCTCAGGCCAAACAGTACAAATGGACATGTTGTTAGGAAGGCGTGTTTTGGAGGTGACTGACATCTAGATGAGAAGATTTGAGTAAAGACCACTGCCCTCCCAGACACAAATGGACCTCAGGCAATCAATTAAGGCTATAGGAAAGAGACAGGTCCTCAAAGAGGAGGAAACTTTGCCCCAGTCTGTGCTCAGATACAAACACCATGTCAGCTTGTCCGACATCTCCAGGCTATAGTGAGACTGTCCACCCAACAATTATGTAAACACACAAACACATTTCAGGGAGGAATGTATTTATCATTGTTGTCTTCCTTAAGCTGAGACAGACCTCGTCTTCCACCAGAAAGGAGGCAGTGAAGACAAGTCTATGGAATGAAAAAGGAGGGGGCACCCGGATTTGAACCGGGGACCTGTTGATCTGCAGTCAAATGCTCTACCCCTGAGCTATGCCCCCACCTGCTTACCTGTGTGGAATGAGCACTCTAGACCTGTGTGACCACACCTGACCATCACCATCATGACACAGACACTTCTAGAGCTCTGCCACAATACATGCCCTCCCTACTAGGCCACCCTGACCACAGCACACCTGACTGCCACCTCTCTGGTGACCAGCACCTGCCATCCTCAGTCCCTGGCTGAAGCAGAGGCAAAAAAAAAGTGTGGATTTCTTCATTGAGAACACCCTCCACACTCACTTCCAGGAACAAGACTCAAGGAAGGGCTGCTCAGCAGATGCTCTGGTGGACAGGAAAGGGGTTCGGGGTGGCAGAGCCAAAGCAGGAGTTCTTGGTTTCTCTGAGAACTAAGCCAGATCTTCTGGGAAGAGTCCTAAGGATGGTGTGTGCCTCTGAGGAGATTCCCGGAGGACTCTAGTTCACAGAGTTCGGAAAACATTGGTTTTCTCTGTAACATTGAATGATAGTTCTGATGAAATGACAGTGGTTAATGACACATACATGATTAAACACAGACATGGGAACCGCAGTTCACATGTAAAGTATGGGACTTCATTCCAAAAAGCGTTCTGGGGCAAAACTGAGCTGACTCCATTACCTCTCCTCTTCTTCCCCTCCCAGT
>PVIR01043318.1:0-11798 GCA_004026965.1 Petromus typicus
GGGTGCTCCCTCTCCCGTCCCCGGGGTGCTCCCTCTCCCGTCCCCGGGGTGCTCCCTCAGCCGTCCCCGGGGTGCTCCCTCAGCCGTCCCCGGGGTGCTCCGTCTCCCGTCCCCGGGGTGCTCCCTCAGCCGTCCCCGGGGTGCTCCCTCTCCCGTCCCCGGGGTCCTCCCTCTCCCGTCCCCGGGGTCCTCCCTCAGCCGTCCCCGGGGTGCTCCCTCGCCCGTCCTCCCGCCCTCCCTTCCTCGGACAACCCTCCTCCCGGTCCCGGTTTCACCCGAGAGGCCTCCGTGCTCCCGCGCCGCACTCCACCCAACCCGAAGGCCTCTGGAAACGATTCCTGCGCGTATTTCCATTAATCTCTGACGCTTACGGGTAGATTTCAGGTCCCCTCAACACAATCTCATATACGGAATTGCAGTGTTTAAATTCGCAGCTCTGGTTCTGCTGACGCCCGACGTGTTCCTTATATTTTCTTTTGCCTCGATCCGTATATTTTAAGTTTTCCTGTCGCCTGAAATGACCCAGTTTTGCTCTGCGGGTCACCTCGCAACTCTGACATTCAGACAGTGTATGGCTTTGAAGGCTTTTATCTTGTAATCCTCGTTTTTATCGATTTTCCTTTTCTGCTCATTATTTATTTTGGATTTTACCTTGCACATAAATTTCAGACTGTGTTTCTGCTGCTTCTTCAGAGAACTAATAGCCACTTTGATGGACGCTCCTTTATTATATAGATGAAATTTATAGGCTATTTAAGACTATTAATCACGATGTTGTCCGACACGCAAAAAATCACCTTTATTAGTTTAAATTTAAAATGGATCTAATTGACCTTCTATGTTCTTACGTAGCCTAATCCCCAGGTTATAAGTAGTTTAAAATGTTATTATAGTAAATGCTATTTTAATTACCTTTCAAATTTCATTATTATGGACTAGAGAAAATGCTACTGCCCTCTCTAAATTAGCACGGTAAATTAACCTTGATATTAAGTAATTGATAAGCTTGAGTTTGCATTCGAATTCTACTTTTTTTCTTTGATAGAACCTCATCCTGAATTTGTGACACTTGTAACTCTATACATACATGTATATCATATTGTGTACAATATATACAAAAAAGTTATTTTTCTCACTCCATTCATGTTCTTTGTATGTAAATTCACCATGATGACATACTAAATACTACTATGTATAGTGACAATGTCTTATATGTGAGCATATCACAACATATGAATTTATGAGAATTCTGTATAATAAAATACTCCTATAAAACACTGCTGCACACAACATTATAGCCACACGTTTTATGGCTAGTTAGGAATGCTACACAGCAAAGAAAATTTACAATATAGAGATTATCATAGCTTGAGATTGCCTTCATAAAAGAAAAATACGGTGAAGCTATATAGAAATACTAATTTATCCATGTATATAAACAATAAAATCTGTAGAAAAAGAAGAAGCAAAAATCAAGTTCATGAATCAAACATGATATTTCCAAGCCACAGAGAGCAAAATAAATTTTGAGAGTGTTTGAGCCCCGTGGTCTCGGTAGACACGAAACATTCCCATTGTATTATGAAAAGACCCATCCAAATGATATCAATATGGGTGCTATGGAGAACTTGTTGAGTTTAAAAAATATATAAAAGGTCCTAGTTTCTAAAGGTCCTAATTTAGGTGAAGTTGTTTAAAGTCACACACATGTCAGGGTGCGCACGCAGACAAGCACCCATCTGCCACCTAAAAATGAACACATGACGTATCTCATTATATCTGCGTTTTCTCTGTGCATAGACATCCCGTTCTTTTGACACATGCTAATTTTGTGGAGGATTTTCCACCTCGTTTCCATCAGAGGGAAACAGGACGAAATATATCGATGCCAACCGTGTTAGTGGCATTTTTCTTAGTATTCATTTCAGGTAGCAAATTCTCACAAATTATCTTTATTGGATCCATCCAAGGGGCCAGCGCCCCAGACACTAAGTCGTGAAGGGAATACCTGTATCAGTAACACTTTAAAAATCATCTTTTCAGTCATAGGAGCAAAGTTCACAATCTAGTTTCAAAGGGGGATTTCTGCTGGTGTGTTTTATACAAGTTAGAAATGAAATGTGGAATCCTCATTTGCATATGCAAATCCCAGAAAACCATTCTACTCCCATCTCGCTAAGCCCTTGTATTTCTTTTTTGAAATCTTTATTGGTACATTAAATATACGCATCGTGACTGCACTCCATAATGGGGATTTATACCAGTATAAGACACAACTTAATTCTCATTTTTTCCCATAGCCCCACCCACCCTACCACCCCCCCATATACAGAAAATTTATTTCCTTTCTTTTCTGTATTTCTTGCAAATTGCTTCTTTGATTTCAACATTTTAAAAAATTATTATTCTTTCTCTGTTTTGTCCTTGGGTCAAAATTTACCAACAGCCTGAATTTGCCATTTAGTTGCTGACTGGCAGGAGCCTTTCTGTGCGGGTGAAGCTCGGTTCAAAGCAATTATGAGGGAAGAGAAATCCCGATTTAATTGACCGACGCTGTCAAAATCCTTTTTCCTCCAGACAATTCTAGGCTTTTCTTATATATTTCACGAGGTGGGTTAAAGCCTAATCTTTTTTTTTTCTTTGCACTTTTGTGGAAGAAAGTTTAGAATACAAATGAAGAGCCAACGAGGGAAAATAACCAAATCTAAGTGAGCTTGTCATTTGCTAAATTGCATGAGCAGAGAAAGATAAATACAGGTGGCCGGGCAATGTGTTTGCAGGGCAAAAAAACTATTGTAATTATTTTTTATTCATGAATTGTTATGATAATAACTGAATTAAAAAGTAACTAATTCATTGAGCTTGTATATATATTTATATATGTATATATATGTATGTATATGTACACACATTATATATGTGTTTTATATATATTATATATATTTTATACCTATATTATATATATATTATATATATTATATATATATTATATATATATTTCTTTCTTCCAAGGACAACGTATTATTTAATAGTAATACATTTTTTCTTGGTATATACAAAAAAGTGTTACTATAAATTTTATATGGAGACCTAAATGTACCAGAATGAGTTCTGTCAGCAAGTGGATTTTTTTTTTTACCCCAAGGCTGGAAATAGAATCCATAGCCTCACATACGTTAGGAACTGCCTGATCTCTGAGCCACGAGAAGAGAAAGAAAAAGAAAATAAGAATATTACATCTTTTCTCTGGTTTGAGAACATGATGCTGTAAATGAGTTCTAGAATATGCAGTTGATATTATGAAATAGAAAATATTTAAAAGCGAAGAGGGTGTAGAGGTAAATACAAAGGGAAAAAGAATGTGATAGTAATAAAAAATTACACAGATCTTACGTATAGAGGAGGTGGCCGGGGCTCAGGATCCGCCCGTTTTACCAGGTGAATATTCAAACCCGTCCTCCCGAGAATGACAATATAAAGCAACTTTCACCCCCTGTAACAGACGGAGAGGGGTTGGTGGATTTTTAAGGGCGAAAACCTGGATTTCCGTTGAGCCTTCGCTTTACACTATGCAATAATTCCAGACCTAATATCACTTCTCTGAATATTTTACAGTACTGTGAAGATTGCAAATAATAATAATAATAATAATGATAATATGTATGCGGAACTCTGTGTAAGCTTTTTTTATAGACTACTTGTTTCTTCTTATGCCTTGGGGTACAAAGAATCATCAAAGTTATTGGTTTCTTAAGGACAGCTTCAGATTTCTGCATGAGGAGGTTTATTTCACGGGATGAATTACTGAGAATATTTTTTAAAAATCTTTATTGGTACATTAAATATACACATCATGATTGCACTCCATCATGGGGATTTGTACCAGTATAAGACACAACTTAATTCTCATTTTTTCCCATTGAGAGTATTTTTGTCTAGTGCAAATTCAAGATGGTGAGGTTACAGATGCTGGGGATATTTCCAGAACACAAAGACAAACCCTATTAAAATTTTACATCTTAACAAATAGGTAAAACCTCTCACTGCATCTCTGGATTTGTATTCCCGTGTCTCATCTGTAATGCCTGACGTGGTCTTTGCGACAAAAAAAATGAGTAAATATTAAAATATTCTATATAGCTTGACAATGTCTCCAGCGGCCATGGCCGTCTGCTTGGATTTATTAACCACAGGGACAGACTGAATGTTCTATTTTGTGTATTTTCCAGATCTCCTTTTTTTTTTTTCTTTTTTTTCCCCCAAAGCATAAGAGTCTGTGTCTGTTCAAAATTAGCCTGGTGGTGCATCTGGGCTCTTGGCTCTTTCTTCTTCCGCGGGTTGGAGGCTCACGTCCATTTCCAGTCGAGTTTCATTTCTTTGCACAGAATCGCAGGAAAACGAGGTCGCTTCACAAAACCAAGAAATGCAAACGTGCTGCTTCTCAGCAGGTTCCGTGGGTGTAAAGGATTCAGGGAACCCTTCACCGAACACACATGACAAGTCCACTGCCAAACCGATTGGCTTTGTGAAAGCGCGTTTCGGCGGACCGTGGATTAATTCAGATTTTCCAGGGCTGGGCGGGGGCCGCGGCTCCGTTCTGTTAGTGAGCGTCCGTCCACGTTAAGGAGGTCAGAAAATCAACCAAGGCGGGGAAAAATAAGGAATTCTGACAAAAGACGCTTTAAAACACAAAGTGTCAGGTCCTTCTCCTCCACTCATTATTTTTGTTGTAATGTCATTATTTTCCCACCTAACCCTGTGTCAGTTTGACTATTTTCTATTTCGCGGTACATAGCATACATTCTAGAACTCATTTACATCTTTATCTTCTTATACCAGAGAAAAGATGTCATATTTGCCTAACTGTGCCCTATTTATTTCGCTTAGGAGGATGTCCTCAAGGTATGTCCATTTAAGTAGAAATGATTCAAGCTTATCATTTTTCATGGCAGAGTAATACTCCATTCTGTCGAAGAACCACAGCTTTTTTATCCAGTCTCCAGTGGACGGACACTTGGGTTGTATACAATGGATTTTTAATACCATTAAAGTCAATCCAAAATGACGACTGCTTTGTAAATCGTTGGCAGCCGGTGTCGGATCCCAGTATCCCAGGCGAACGCATTAGAATTATTTTGAAAATCGGGTTACAGAATAGATGGATTTCGTTGTTGAGTGTCGAGCGCGCCACACACGGTTCGGCCCACACCGGTGAGACTCCCTTGTCAAGCATATTATTCCTCATTTCTATCGATACTGGATGATATTGCTTAGAACGGAAGCCGCCAACCTGTGGCCTAGCTGTGATTTGTTTTGAAGGGAAGATGGCAGACACGAACGCATGATTTTTTTCGCTCGTTTTTTTCTAACCAAAGCTGAAACCGAAGTACGCGTTGAGCTTTAGCTGCAGTGTCTACCGTGGGCCACAGATCGGTGGGTTTCTCGGTCGTGGTGTGTCCTGTCACGGTTGGCTATCTTTCTCTCAAGGATTTCTCAAATAAAACAAAGCTGTTTTCCTTCCCTTGTGAGGATGTCCTCAAGATACATCCCTTTGAGTCGGAGTGACTCCATCTTACCATTTTTAACGGCAGAGTAATATTCCATTCTATAAGACAACCACACGGCTCCCGTGCAAAAGGGGTTTCGTACAGAAAAAGGGGATTCAGCGACTCGGAAGCAGAGACATCTGTCCGCTCAAAAGTTAAAGCATTTTGCAAATCTCTCGGCGGAGCTTTCCTACAGACAATGGAAACCGAAAACACGAACTTTGAATTGAAGCGCAAATCGCACGCCTTCCCGGCCACCATCAAGGCTGTTATTTGGTAGAGCTAATTCCACATCTTCTCTCAGAGGTGCCGTGTTGCATACGCTGGTACCAGCTGTTAATGCTGAAGGTGGTGATGATGTGTATACGTAATATACCGATCACTATTTGAATCGAAAACAATAAAAGACCGTCACATCGGTGGGTAACTGTTTTTCCCCTCCAAAACACTCAAGTCATCCACATAATACAACCAAGAAAAGGCTTACATTTCTGCATCAGCCTGAGACATTGTCACTTTTGACGGGGTTAGAAAAAAATCACTGGAAATAGACCAACAACAATTAGTCAGTCGATGAACAGTATACTCAACTCTAAGGACCTAAGAAATCAACTGTAAAATACAGACAGAGAGATTAGTGCAGTCTACTGATTCTTGTCCGTGGGAGAACCCTAAAAAATGTGTAATTCTTACTATATACCATGTTCTTCAACTAATAATATGAACCGCACTGTGGGACTTGGGGACAGTGGATATCAGCTATCTCAGTTTGCTTCTCCTGGATCCGGCAATGGCGGCCTGTGAGGCGTGTGGCCATGGACCTGCCAAGGGTCCCTCCTTCCTGTGTCTGCCTCCAGGCACCCCTGTGGCGCCCCGACATGTAATCCTCAGGAAGATGTCAGGTACATAACCATCTAGACCCAATATACATATTCATGACCTGATGTACATATTCATGACCCGATGTGCATATTCATGACCCGATGTGCATATTCATGACCCGGTGTGCATATTCATCATCTGATATACACATTCATGATTACTGTGCCGTGTCGCCCTCTGGTAGAAATCGGCCTAGCCGTGGAGACTGAAAATTTTTTTACGACTGACAAAAAAACCCAAAAGCTAAATTTCTGGGCTGTAAGACAACCTCCACCGAGGATGAGTGTTTGCAGAAGTTGTGCAGAGGCTGTAATAATAGAATGAATATAAGACATCGGATACAACACTGTACACTCTACCGCCCTGAGGAGCAGATAAAACAAATATCTAAGATGACGCGGTTTCTCTTTTGCAGTCTTTGGCTCCTCCGTTACGCTCAGTCCCCATACACCCTTCATCAACCGACTCGACTCTGATGCTTTACTTTATTTATATTGTGTCAAGCAAACCACCGCAGGTATTTCATAATCTATCGCCTTATTGATCACCCCAAGGTTTACTACTGAACAGATGCAATCTCTATTGTTTTATGAAATTTTTGTCCTCTGAAGGAAAACTGGAGAAATACACAAATACCCGAGTATTTCCTCAGATTCTGAGAAAAACAAAACAAAAGAACTAAAGAAGAAGAATCAAACGTGGTAGATGGAGGCTCCTACAACTATGTCTAATGAATTCTTTGTATGTTTTAGGATCGATACTACAGCTTAAAGAAAAGGAGTGAAAATAAAGCAAAGAGATACTTTTTAAAAATATTGACAAAGGACTGGACGTTCGGCTTCTCTGAAATATATGAATATTTCATTCGATTCCAAGATGGTATTGATTATGTGAGGAATTGTCATTGTGTGTCTGTTTTTATGAAGTGAGATCTCATATATATGTAACATATATAATATATATAACGTATATATAATATATAACACATATAATATATAATATACATAACATACAATATATAATATATACTATACAATATATTATACATTATATACGTTATATACAATATATTATATATTATATTATATACATTATATACAATATACAATATATAATATATAATATATACACATATATGTCTACATATACATATATATATATATACTGATCAGAAAGTTGTAAAATAACTGTATTATCTTGTATTCATCTCTTCACTCACTTTACACGACTGTCCTCTCAGAGTTTAGTCATTGTATATTAATAGAGTTCCAAAGAAATTTTTAAAAAAGAGAGCTAAAGTGACTCTCCCAGAGTATAATAGCTTTTCATAGTACTCCGTCTACTCAGATGACAGCAGCACAATCTATTCATCAGCATAGCTCAGACAAGTTGGGTTTTAAAAACCCAGAGAGTCACCAGCAAGACTTTTTCACGGTCCTTGCAATATTTCCTCAAGCGCTGATGCCCTAGCTCTTAATTAAAATGAAGTTTTGGGGGAAGCACTTACTATTCATTGGAAGGTTGTCCCCGCTCTATAAAACACTGCGCTAATAGGGCAAGAGGGAGTGGAGATTTTCTGTTATGTATTTGACGGGGTACATTTAAACTTTTCTCCCTTTGCATTATTTGAAATATAGCAGCAAGAGTCGTCTGGAGACGGCCTGCCATCGACCCGATTGATTACAGAGTGAACAGTGCAGAGTTTCGACTAGAGGAGGCGCTCGGGGTCTGTATTTGGCCATCGAGGCTCCCGAGAAAGCTCCAAGCTCGTCCACGGCTTGGACGGTCCATGGCAATGGTGCATTAAAGAAAATGGGGTGTCTTTCTTGGTTGGGGCGTCCGTGAAAATAGCAGAAAGAAATCTGTGGACAGGACGAGAGAGTCTGAGAGACCTTCTCCGTCTCTGGACCACTGACTGCGGGGACTTGCCAGGACCACGCGGGCCTGCGTGGAGCTCAGGAGTGGGCGTGGCTCACAGAGGGCGGGGGGCGTGGCCATGAGCCCAGGGCGTGGGCGTGGCTTACAGAGAGCCCAGGGCATGGGAGTGACTCCTATGGACAAGAAAGTGGGCGTGGCTCATAGAGACACGGGCGTGGGCGTGGCTATGGGCACAGGGCACGAGTGTGGCGGGCACAGGGCACGAGTGTGGCTTGCACAGAGCCCAGCGCGTGGGCGTGGCTTATAGAGAGCAAGGCAGTGGGCGTGGCCATGAGCACAGGGCGAGGGCGTGGCTTACAGAGAGCCCCACACATGGGAGTGACTCCTATGGACAAGAAAGTGGGCGTGACTCATAGACAGCAAGGGCGTGGGCATGGCTATGGGCACAGGGCATGGTCCTGGATGTATAGAGCCCAGGGCATGGGCGTGGCTCACACAGACAAGGGCGTGGGTGTGGCTATGAGCACAGGGCTTGGGTGTGGCTTGTATAGACAAGGAAGTGGGCGTGGCCATGAGCACAGGGCGTGGTATGCTCACAGATAGCAAAGGGTGGGCGTGGCTATGAGCACCGGGCGTGGGCATGGCTTGTATAGAGCCCAGGGAGTGGGCGTGGCTCACAGAGAGTAAAGGAGTGAGCTCAGGAAGTGGGCGTGTCTTATATAGAGCCCAGTGGGTGGGCGTGGCTCACAGAGAGCAAGGGGCGGGAGTGGCTATGAGCACATGGCATGGGCGTGGTTTATACAGAGAACAGGAAGTGGACGTGGCCTATATAGAGCCCGAGGCATTGGTGTGACTTGTATAGACAAGGAAGAGGGTGTGGCTCTGAGCACAGGGCGTGGCTTGTATGGAGCAAGGGGTGGGCGTGGCTATGAGCACAGGGCATGCTTGCGGCTACGAGCTCATAAGACCAACAGGCTGTAGCTGATTGGTGGGTCGGTGCACAGGGGCAACACGGCTGTAGCTGATTGGTGGGCACAAGTTTTCACCTTTGATGGCTGTCCCTTGGCCAAGGGAAGGAGTCAGGCCTGGCGGAGGAGCGGGCCGCCCGCAACGGCTCCAGGCCAGGTTCTGCAGGGTTGTGAGGTTCTTGAGCTCCTTTGTGGTCTCCTAGCTTCGGAGGCCTCCACGCAGCGTGCTGGACCCACCTGGACTTTGACGTCTCCTTTACTCAACGTCGTAAAAATGCAGCGGAGAATTATAATAATTGGAAGGAGAAATCATGTCGCCTAAAACCTGTGATGGTGGCTCATCAGCGGTCTGCAGATCAGGCGGCTCTAGGCCCAGATCTAATTCTCAAAGATCTTTGAGATCTAACTCTCAAAGCCCGAATCTTCATCCTCTACCATGGAACTCGGGAAAGAAGGAAGAAATGAAGGAAGGAAACAGCATGGAAGGAAGGAAGGAAGTTTATTTATGCACCTGTACCAGACCCTCTATGGGTCCGCTTATATTCACACGTTATAAAATAGTTTCTGATTTGGTAAATATGCGTGCAATGCATGGCTCTCTGGCTTGCTATGCAAAAAATATAAGAGCCTAAGGTGCAGCTCACGGACACAGAATTTCTCTAGCACCTGTGAGTCTCTGGATTGCACATCTAACACTTCTAGGAAAAAAAAATATATTGCAAAATAGTATTTTGGGTACAAGTCCTATTTCCTTTTTGGTAATCTGTGATTGTAATCTCACCACTCGAGAGGCAGAGGCAGGAGGGTTTCTGTGAGCTCGAGGCCGAGCTCAGGGCCAGCCCGAACCACAGAAGCGAGACCTTGTCTCAAAAAAAACCAAAAACCAAAAAAAAAAAAAAACCTAAATAAATTAAAAACGATCATAATAATCTGACCTGGGTTTTATGCCATATACAAGCTGTGTGTGTCTAATGCTTTTTAGATTCTCTGTGTGTCCGAGTCTCACCCATTGCCTGGCCGGGCGTCCATGTGCAACCCTCCTGCCTCAGCCTCCCACAGATTAGTCGTGTTAAAATGATCTATTTCTTTTTATTTTCTCATAGCAGAGAAAAGATGCGCTATGTACCTATCTGGGACCTATTTGAGTTCTAGAATTGTATGTTATATATTACAAAATATAGAAAAGACTGTACGCGAAGTAGGGTGAAGGGGAAAAATATTGAGATTTTAACAAAAAAGAAAAGAAACAAATTTTATGTATATAGGGGGGGCGGTAGGGTGGGTGGGGAAAGGGAAAAAAATGAGAATTAAGTTGTGTCTTATACTGGTACAAATTCTCATTGTGGAGTGCAATCGTGATGCGTACATGTCATGTATCAATAAAGATTTCAATAGAAAATATTATCTATTCATATTTTCGGAGTGTAACAGCCTGCGTGTCTTTCGCTTAAAGGTTTCGGCATCAAACCCCGGGAGAATCTGGGAGAGTTTAATTGGGTTCAACTCGTGTGGGAATGCTTAAACCCAGCAATAGTTCAAAAAAAAAAAAGAACAGAAAAGAAAAGAAAAATTCAATTTTTAAAAAAGAATTCAGTTTGTACAGGTCAATTCTTAAAATAGAAGAAATAAAATATAACTAACAGTCAAGCTTTTTCCGGGAGGAATGTTTTGGGGGAGATACAGTGTAATTCTTGGCTTCTCGGGAAATGACCTCACATTTATTTGATGAATAAACAGAGCGAGAAAAAGAAAAAAAAGAAAAACAAAAAGAAAATTTGGGAGAAATCAGTGTAAGAAAAAAAATCCGACAAGTTTGCATTTGTGTTTCTCGCCTACAACTAAAACCTGCGCTCTTGGCTGTTTTCTTGTGCTGTGATAATTGCTATTTTCCCCCCCTAATCAATATCTACATTGATTCCGGAGGAGGCCGCCCGCTGCTGTGCTTTCTGCTTTAACGTTCACAGTTTCGTCATCTCTTATAATAATGTGATTTTAAAACGAGGCCTCTCGCCAGGCGATTTGCTCTGGCTTCGCGTGCGATTTCTAATCCAAATATAAAATATAATATAGTGTAGTATAATATAGTATACTATAATATAATATAGTATAGCATAGTATAATATAATATAGTATAATATAATACAATATAATATAGTATAATATAATATAATATAATATAGTATAGTATAGTATAATATAATATAGTATAGTATAGTATAATATAATATAGTATAGTATAATATAATATAATATAGTATAGTATAATATAATATAATATAATATAATATAATATAGTATAGTATAATATAATATAATATAATATAGTATAATATAATATAGTATAGTATAGTATAGTATAATACAATATAATATAGTATAATATAATAGAATATAATATAGTATAGTATAGTATAATATAATATAGTATAGTATAGTATAATATAGTATAATATAGTATAGTATAGTATAGTATAATATAATATAGTATAATATAATATAATATAGTATAGTATAGTATAGTATA
>PVIR01043319.1:0-11577 GCA_004026965.1 Petromus typicus
ATATATGGGGGGGTGGTAGGGTGGGTGGGGCTATGGGAAAAAATGAGAATTAAGTTGTGTCTTATACTGGTACAAATCCCCATTATGGAGTGCAATCATGATGTGTATATTTAATGTACCAATAAAGATAATAAAAAAAAAAAAAAGGCCGGGGAGTTAGCTCAGTGGTTCCGGCGCCTGTCTTGCAAGCACAAGGACCCGGGTTCGATTCCCCGGTAACCACATAACAATACTGGGTGTGGAGACCCACACCCAGCAGCAACCAGTACCACATACCACAGTGCCGGGCGTGGTGGCTCACCCTGTAATCCCAGTACTTGGGAGGCAGAGGCAGGAGGATTGTGATGTGAGTGGAGGCTGAGCTGAGGGCCAGCCTGAACCACAAAGCGAGACCCTGTCTCAAAAAACCTAAAAAAAAAAAAAAAATCATTAGCCTTCATATACACAAACAGACCCACTGAGATAGAAATCGGGGAGTCAGTCCCTTTCACAATAGCACCCAAAAAAGTAAAATATCTAGGAATCAATCTAAAAAAGGAGGTGAAAGACCTCTACTCTGAAAACTATAGCACTCTGAAAAAGGAGATAGAAGATGATATCAAAAAATGGAAAGACACACCTTGCTCCTGGGTAGGAAGAACCAATATTGTCAAAATGACTATACTTCCAAAACTACTCTACACATTCAACGCAATCCCGATTGAAATCCCAACAGCATGTTTCACAGATCTAGAGAAAAAAATTCAAACTTTCATCTGGAATCACAAATGACCTAGAATAGCCAAAGCAATTCTAAGCAACAGGGACGTGGTGGGGGGTTATTACAACTCCAAATCCAAAACTATAGTATAAAGCCAGTGTGATAAAAGCTGCATGGTACTAGCAAAGCAACAGACCTAAGGATCAATGGAGTAGACTAGAAGATCCAAAAACTACTCCAGATACACTAAGCCACCTCATCTTTGACAAAGGAGCCAAAAATCCTCAATGGAAGAAAGATAGCCTCTTTAACAAATGGTGCTGGAAAAACTGGGCTTTAACTTGCCAAAGACTAACACTAGATCTAACTCTTTCACCGTGTACCAAGCTAAAATCAAAGTGGATAAGAGACCTAAATATTAAAACAGACACTCTAATCCTCCTGCAAAACAGGTTAGGTAAAACTCTCGAAGACATTGGCTTAGGGAAAGACTTCAAGAACAAAACTTCTATAGCACAGGATTTGGCTGAAAAAAATCAACAAATGGAACCTCATTCTTTTAAAAAGCTTCTGCACAGCAAAGGAAACCACCAACAGAGCAAAAAGGCAACCAACAATGTGGGAAAAAATCTTTACCAGCTCTTTCTCAGACAAAGGGCTACTATCTAGAATATATAAAGAGCTCAAAATATCAGCCCACCCAAATTTAAAGACCCAATTCAAAAATGGGCATCTGAAATGAACAGATATTTTTCAGAGGAAGAAGTAAGAGCAGATAAGGAGCATATGAACAAATGCTCAACATCATTAGTCATTTGAGAGATGCAGATGGAAACAACACTGAGATTTCATCTCACTCCACGTAGAATGGCTGCCATTTCAGATTCAGCCAAAGGCAAATGTTGGCGAGGCTGTGGAGAAGAAGGAATGCTTCTCCACTGTTGATGGGACTGTAGACTCGTACAACCCCTATGAAGATCAGTTTGGAGATTACTCAAAAAGCTAGGATTGGAGGTCCCATTTTACCCAGCCATTGACTTGCTAGGTATATACACAAAAGAATTAAAAGACTCATATCACAGTGACATATGTGCACCCATGTTTATAGCAGCCCAATTTGTGATTGCTATATCTTGGAAATAACCCAAGTATCCATCAACTGGAGACTGGATAAAAAAAGCTGTGGTTCTTCTACAGAATGGAGTATTATTCTGCCATTAGAAATGATAAGTTTGAATCATTTCTATTTCAATGGATATACCTTGAGGATATCTCATAAGTGAAATAAATAGGGCACAGATAGGTACATATCGCATCTTTTCTCTGGTATGAGAAAATAAAGATGTAAATGAGTCCTAGAATTGTATGTTATATATTGTGAAATAGAAAATGCTCAAAGTAAAATAAGGTGAAGGGGGAAAAGTAATGAGACTATAACAAAAAAGTAAGGAAACAAATTTTATATATGGGGGGCAGTAGGGTGTGTATGGCTATGGGAAAACATGAGGATTAAGTTGTGTCTTATACTGGTACAAATCCCCATTATGGAGTGCAATCATGATGCATATGTATAATGTACCAATAAAGATTTTAATAAAATAGAAATAACCTAGGTTATCTCTGATGATTATCTCTTGACAGAAGCTGAAATTATATTCTCCTTTAAGATGCAAATTACGTTCACAAAAGACCTTGCCTAGTGGTTCTGTCTGGCTGAAGACCCTTTGCTGAGGCTAAAGGACTGCAAATGATGAAGATGAACAGATCTCTCATTCCTTTGGTATGACAATTACTCTGCTGCCATTAATTAATTCCTGGCAGGCTGACTAGCCCTCCTGCATGTTATATAACTGTACCTTGACCCATTCTTGAGATTTGTACTCTTCCAAAATATTTCCAGAAATAAATAAAGGCTTCAATAAAACTCTTATTGAGGTCTGTATGTAACTTGAAATTAAATATTTCTACTGTGATCTTAAATGCGTTTTGGCAACTGAACCATGACATTTCTCTGTTTCTCTCTTTACTTCTCCCTCCTCTTCTCTCCCTCCACTCTTTACTCTTTTCTTTTTCTACTCTTTTTAACACACTCACATACACACACACACACACACACACACACACACACACACACACACACACTGCTCTCTTTTCTTTTTTCTGTTTGAGCTAACATAATAGCCTATGCTTTTGAAATTTTATTTTTACCTGCAGGGTCCTTTGCAAAAGAAAGTATTTTCTCTTGCAAAGATTAAAAAATGCCTCAATAATACTTTTTATTCTACTTGGAATCAATTACAAACATAATGAAAGGGCATTAATCATGAAATGAAATTTTGACCTGAGTGTTAGCTTCATGACATGCTGCCCGAATGCTCATAAACAATTTACTAAGCTTCATAAGCTCCTTGTGTGTGAAATAAGATTAATTGTACCAGTCTCACAAGACTGCTGAGATGATTACCAAGGAAATGCAGGTAAATATGCTTAGAGTATAAACTGTTCATATGAATAAAGAATTATGAAATCTACTGAGTAAACTAAAGATGTTACTGTGAGACATAGATGCTATTCTTTATAAGAATTTTTAAATTCTCTGAGCCCACATTATATTTAAAAGACCATATTTTGTGCTTTGAAAAACAAAGGTAAAAAGGTACCTGCATTATGAAATTATAAAATTTGGAGATAAACACAAAATAGAAGAAGGTCATGTGTTGTACAGATGCAAAATTAAAAACACAAAGGATATCACATAGTAGAGTTTTGTATCACTAAGCTTTTCATCACTGTGACAAAATGCCTGAGATTAGTCACTGAAAGGAGGGAAGGTTTGCTTAGTGTAAGATTTGAGTCCACAGTTGGCTGACTCAAAGCAGAAAGATGGTGAAAGGGCCCAGAAAAGGACAGCCAAGATGCAGATGTGGCCCACAATCTGGAACAGTCATTCAGCTTATTTTGACATTCCACATCTGCATCACCACTGGAAAAATGATTAGAGAAACAACTGGAACTGTGTTTTACTAATCCCTCAGGTGTTTCTCCTTCCAGTTGAGCTGACAGTCAGTCTCAACTCTCACAAGTCTGAGCTGCTGGATTTGAAATGTGGTGTAGTATATAACTCATGTAGACAAAACAAGTAGAAAAAGAGAGAATTTTCTTTTTCAAACCTGTGTCCAAGTTAATATTAGAAACTTGTGTGCTTCTTCACATGCAATTACTGGCCAGGACTTTGTCAGGCAAATGTTTGTCCTGAGGTTGGGATAGGATCAGGTTAAATCCATTCATGTTTTTCAGCCAATGATTTTTTTAAAGTTAAATATTTTAATCTACTTGATGATGAAATGTTAGGATCTACTAGCAATTTTCTTCTATTTTACAATTGTTTCCAGATTAATTAATATCAATTTTCAGCACAGCTATAAAATGATGTTAAACATCTCTGTTATTCTGTATGCCATTGATCTAAGACTTGGCTAACTGTAAATATGAAATCCACATTTAACTTCCAGTTATTCAGATAGCACTAAAATCAATTCTGGAAGAATAACCCCAAAATGATTTTTGAGCAATTCAAATAACATGCTCTCCAAAATAACTTTTTTAAAAATGTATCAAATTAAGTACATAGAGGTTTTATTCTTCTAATTTTTAGTGGAAATCAATCATATAGTTTCATGATTCTTAATACACTCAATATTACTAGCTACCCACCAAACCTCCAGTTAACAAAGGAAGCATCTCTGTCCAGCTCTGTCATTGTATGTGACTAGGAACAATTATAAAGCAAGGAACAAAAGGGGGAAAGAATGTATCCTTAACCAGGTCAGCATATCATACTTAACAACAGAGTTTTCAAAAACATGAAGAGAACACACAAGCCTTTTCCCTCTACTTGCTGAAATGTCATGTAGAATTATCATCCAATAATTGGTCTCACAGAGAGTGATCCCAGCCATGTGTTTTCTTTATGGGGAAGAAGCTGTTACAAGTCTGCCCGTTCTTGTTCACTTTGATGTATGCTGAGCTCTCTGCTTCTGAAAAATCCTTTTAGACTCATCTGAAGGAAAAGTGATTATGATGTGATTACTTTCCCAGAACAGTAGGGATCCCTCAATCATAGCAGTGTTCTATCTTTTCTAATAAATTACACTAATGAATGAGGAGTTGTTGCCTCAATTATTGAGAACTTGGCTCATGATTCA
This sequence comes from Petromus typicus, assembly GCA_004026965.1. Taxonomy (NCBI): domain Eukaryota; kingdom Metazoa; phylum Chordata; class Mammalia; order Rodentia; family Petromuridae; genus Petromus; species Petromus typicus. Next base: position 4,906 of record PVIR01043319.1, read on the forward strand.
CTCAAAGGAAGGTATTGATGGCCTTCAACAATATATTCTGTATCAGACAAATTTTCACTTCCCAATCCATTTCATGATATGAAGGAATAGTTTGGGAAATTTACTTAAAAGGAAATGCATATATATTCTTTTGGCTATGAAAGAAAAGATTCTGAATATACTGTTGAAATGTTTAAAGATAACTTTATTTATGATATAGGACAAATAATGAATATCAAGGAGTATAAATGTTATTCATGATTTATTTCTTTTATTTTATATTAATAATTATAAAGTTCTAGCAAATAGCGATTTTATACAGAGAATCAAATATAATAGAATTTCTACTAATTAGGAAGCAGGAAGCAATCATGTGAAAAGAAGTTTTCCAACTCTTAGTAGCAGAAATAAAGGATGCGCTGCTCAGTCCTCAAAAGCCGTTAATGTCAGAGGAAGGAGTATGAGAGGTGGAGCACGAAGGACCTCAGGGCAGTGAATGACTCCAGGTGATGTTATAATGGTAGATTAACATCATTGTGAAAAGTATTCATCAACTGCTCAAGATGAGGTCTAATGTAAACTCTGGGATATAGGAGACAGTGACATGTTGGTGTAAGTTCCTGTACCATCAGTAGATGTTGGCAGTGGAGAAGCTGTGCATGGGCGGAGCTGTGAGGTCTGGAAAGTCACTGTGTATCTTCCTTAATGTGAACATCAACTGAAAAGTGTTCTTTAAAATATGCTTTTAACTTATTCTAAAAATAAGCTTTTAACTTTCCCAGAAAAAAACCTGAAAAATAACTACTTAAATAAAGATTAAGCAAAAAGCAGAATCAAACTCAAAACTCATTTTATCCCCTAAGTTAATACCTTTTAGAACTGAGACATATCTAGGCCATCATGAATAAACTTAAGATCTCAGGAGAAAATTGGAAGCTCATTTGTAAAGAAATATATCTGCACAGCATAAATGCATGTGCGGGTCTCATGTTAACTGCATATATTTGTCCATGTAGACATGTGCACAGAGACATTCCACTGTCACAGTCATACTTCTAGGTGTGAGTATGGGGGCCTGTGTTCCTTGGTCAACCTCAAATGTACAGCTTCCTATTGATTCATATGAGTAAAATATGACTCAAATGGAATTTTATTCTTTTTTTTTTCTTTAGTTTTTTGAGACAGGGTCTCGCTTTTGTAGTTCAAGCTGGTCCTCAACTCAGCCTCAAACTCAGCAATCCTGATTCTGCTTCCCAAGTTCTGGGATTACAGGCATGAGCCACCACACCCACACCCACCATACTGTGGTATGTGGTACAGATTGCTGGTGGGTGTGAGTCACCATGTCTGACATGGTTGTATGTGGTTACTGGGATTGAACTCAGGCCCTTGCATTTTCAAGGCAGGTGCCAGAACAACTGAGCTAAATCCCAGGCCCTGGAATTTTATTCTCAGTTATAACTTTTCAAAGTGCTTTTTTAAATATTTAGATATTGGTCTCTAAATAACCGTTAATCAAAGTACAGTCCAGTCTTATTCTTATCTATTAATTTACTATTATTATACAATATGTGCTAGAAATATTTATTGTAGTTTTGTCTATTGCCACAGAAGAGCTCAATGTGTATCTGAGTCATTCTCTGAGGCAACACACTCACTTGATATGGGCAAGCACTTTTTCTCCCAGTGTACAGGGAGCACTAAGCAAATGAGAAAGACTGCCCTTTTCTCCTAATGCACAGATTGACAGTGCTCTTGTATTGAGTGTGACCACACACACCTTGCTCTGGCTGGCTCCATCTGAAATAATGGGCCATGCAGATCTGAACGCAGCCTTAGGTGTTCTACCATGTTAGCACTGGCAAGAGAGAGAACCTAAATGGAATGTCAGTCAAATTTGATGTGTCTCTAAATCTGTGAGCTTCAGCTAAATAATCTCAGCCCTGTTTTTATCACACAGATATTTATGAATCCCACAGTCCAATATCAAATATTCCAATTTTCTCTCCTATGATGTTAGGGTCTCTCTGTGCAAAGAACTGTTGTGACAACACCACTTCTAATTCTTTAAATATTCTTTGTTCTCTTTTTTTAGCTTTATAAAATAGTCCCCAACTTATGAGAAAGCACTGTTTGTTAAGAAGACATGTACGTTCATTTGGTTCTTAAATTTTCTTTCCATATTGCTTCTAATACCTCAGGTTCTTTGAATAATAGAGACCAATTTATTACAGGCAAATGGATAAAATAAACTCAAAGTTTGTCTCTGTATTATTTAATGTAAACCAGGGACATTTGTTTAATAGACTTGTGTTTTTCTTAAACAGTAATTTAAACATTTAGAATATATTTTATATGCATTTATCTGATATAAATTTGTTGAAATTCTTGATGTAAATTATTACAGTCTTTCTCACTGACTTTTTCCATCAGGTGCAAGGAACCATCTTTCCAGCTCTTAATTTCAACCCCATGATGGATGCCCAGATGTTAGGGAGAGCCCTCCAAGGATTTGGTAAGGCTGGAAATTTCTCTATGTTGCTGCAGTATTTTTTTCCTGTACTTTTGTAAAATAGCAGTGCCTTACAAAAGGCAGGTACATATTAAACCAAATAAAAATGGTGCAGAGAAGTAGAGTGAGAATGTAAACATAGAAAAAAAAACAGTAGCGGTGATCAGATTTGCCTCAAGGAATTGCAAGACAGATCTTGACACATTTGCCTTTGTCTCTCAATACCTCGAGACTTAGTAAATGATATCTGAAACCAACAGCAGCAACAGAAACATGCTCTGGAATGAAACATCTTTGCTGACCATTGTGCTTGTTTTCTAGATTGTTTCTGTGGCTGCTGCTCTTTCCAGTAAAATCAAACCTGTGAATCACCCAGGTGGCTTTCTATCTTGTGTCTCTGTAAATTGGCCTCATACTCTACCTGCATGGGATTCTCCTTTCTTCCCATGTCTGTTTTTAACCCAAATCCCCTCTGCATCCTAGTGAGGTGAGGTTTCCTCTTCACATCCTTCTCTGAGCTCTCAAAGCAGACCAGCTGTGCACTCCCCTGACCAGCTTCCTGGCCCCGGTAACTCAATTGATGTCTCTGAGTCTGTCTCACACACTGCTTGGACTGAGCTCTGGGAGCTAGGAGTGTGGCATGTAGGTACTTAACAAATGCATGTGTGTTGAATGAGATTAGATTTAGAAAAGAGACATAGAATGAAGATCAGAGGAAAACTGTTAGATCTTTTTGAAGATTCATCTTTGGTTGTGATTTGGAAGCCTTAAATACCCACCTGTTTTCCTTATGTGCAAGCCTTATTAAGAAGACTTCCATTGAACATGAGAATAAGCAGAGAAACAAACACTCCTACAATATGTAAAGCCTTTTAGGAGAAAGCAAATTCTTGAAAAACAAGGTTACTGTATAGGAACTGGATGTGTGTGCACATCAACAAATGTATCCACACATGTCTGCATTTGATTCCCTGGCAGTCTCTTTTAGGAAAACAAGAAAGAACTGTAAACATGCTTTCTGAAGCTGATATGAAGAGTTTGCAATACTTTCCTGGCTTTTAAAATACAAGTCACCACAACAAACATATAGAAGCAAGATAACAAAAAGTTACTAACTTTTTCTTGAGGAGTAAAAATTTTTGCTCTCAAACTAGAGGTCAGAGGAATCTGTTTCCAACTTTTTCTCTTTGGTCCAGTTCCAATTTTCCTGTCACTGCAGTTTTAGGATCAAAATATGGATTCATTTTTGACCATTGCAGTTCCTTGCCTGTCAATGTTCTAGGCTGAAGGACTGAAGAAGTTTTGATAGCAGAGTCGATGTAGCAAGTCCATGCAGGAATGTACTCAGTGCACTTTAATAATCTATCTACCTTGATAACTTCAGCAAAGTGCAATTGAAAATAACATTTACTAGTGTTTTACTTGTCTCCTGTTTTGATTTAGAAAAATCTCAGAGAAAAAGAGAATCTAAAGCAAATAAAAATAAGAAGTTTTAATGAACACAGACAAACTATATGAGAATTTATGGTACTCTTCTTCTCAGTATAAAAGAGAATACTTCTCAGGTAATATTCCCTAATAATGCTGCCCACTTCTTGGTTCCATATCACTAGATTTTTCATTCTTATTAGTGCATTTTTTAATTGAAATCTTTATTGGTACATTACATATACACTCCATGATTGCACTCAACAATGAAAATTTGTACCAGTATATGACACAACTCAATTCTCATTTTTTCCCATAGTCCTACCACCCTACCACCCTCACCCCCTTTATACATAAATTTTATTTCCTTTATATTTTGTTATAATCACATGATTTTTTCTCCTTCAACCCATTTTACTTTGAGTATTTTCTATTTCACAAAATATAACATACATTCTAGAACTCATATAAATCATTATTTTCTCATACCAGAGAATAGATATGATATGTACACATCTGTGACCTATTTATTTCACTTATGAGGATGTAACTTGTATAACCCCTACAGAGATCAGTTTGGAGATTCCTCAAAAACTACAGTTAGAGGTAGCTGACGTGGCCATCACTCTGCTAGGTATATACACAAAAGAATTTAAAAATTCATATTACAGTGACATATGTGCACCCATGTTTAGCAGCTCATTTTGTGACTGCTAAATCTTGGAAACAACCCAAATGTCCATCAAATGGAGACTGGATAAAAAATCTGTGGTTCTTCTACAGAAGGGAATATTACTCCACCATAAAAAATAAGTTTGAATCATTTATACTTAAATAGACATACCTTGAGGACATTCTCATTAGTGCTCTTTTTTTCTGTTTTCTGTTTTCTTGAGACAGAGTCTTGCTTTTGTAGTTCAGGCTTGCCCTGAGCGCAGCCTTGAACTCCTGCCTCTGCTTCCAAGTGTTGGGATTACAGGCGTGAGCCACCACACCTGGCAAAATGGTATGTGGTACTGATTGCTGGTGGGTGTGAGTCTCTATGCCCAGCATTGTTGTATGTGGATGGAACCCAGGACCTTGAGTTTACAAGATAGGTGCTGGAACCTCTGGGCTAAATCCTCAGCCCCCTATTTATGCATTCTTAAAATAACTGGATGGTGCTTACTTGGTATTGTCAATACATACATTTACCAGGTTATCTCTGGAAGGTCTTTGATGATTAGACTCATTTTAAATTTCTATTTTTTAATATTTCTAAAGAGATGGCACAAGTACAAATTATCCTTTCCTACTATGGTGCTCTGCACAATGAATGATGAATATCTGCACCTTGCTCTGCAACTTTTTCACTACTAGGTACAAAGATAGCTGTAGGATTTTTCAGAAAGCCCTGTATCCATTGGATGAAGTTTCCTCCTATTGCTGAGAAGGTTTATTTAATATATATCATAGTTTATCAGAAGCCTCTTCATGTGAAAACATTCCTGTAATTTTGCTTCTTTAGACTGTAGATGTGATATTTACATTCTTTGACTTAGAACATTGGACCAGAGTTGAGTACCTCTGTAATTCTTGTGTACATTGTTGTATTCATTTCCTAATTATGTACACGTTTTTACATATTTCCCAGAGATGTATTTCAGTGATTTGTTTTGTTTTGTTTTATTTTGTTTCATGTAATTTCTCTGGTTTTTGTATTAGAGTAAAATTGATCTGATAAATTGAGTTAGGAAGACTTTTTCTTTATTTCTTCTTTAATAAAAAAAATTAGCATTTCTTCTTTGGAAGTCTTATAATACACCAGTGAATAAGTTATTTGGTCTTAGTGTTTTGATAACCTATTATGTACTGAATCAATTTCTTTATAGATATAGGATTGTTCAGATTGTCTACTTTTTCTTGTGTTTGAATACATTGTGTCCTTGAAGAAATTGATCCATTTCATCCAGCATATCAAATTTTTAAGCAGAGAGTTGTCCATCATTTCTTTATTATACTTTTAATACCCTTAAGATCAATAATGATGAACTTGATTTCATGTCTAATACTGGTATTTTATGTCTCTCTTTTCCTTACCATGGGAAGAAGACTGCAGATTTTACTGATGTTTTAGAAGACCCAGCTTCAGTGTTATTCATTTTCTCTATTGATTTTCTATTTTCAATTTTATTTATTTTACTTTTATTTTTTCTTTTATGTAATACTTCTTTAGTTAACCATTAATTGTTAAGAAATAGAAATAATATAACTTGAAATATGGGTAGAAATATTACTATGAATATGTTCAGAAAAATAGCTTCTTTATAATAAAAGAAAAATAGTTTCTTTTCAAATGAAAGAAAAAATTACATATCTCTGCTAAACCTCTAGAAAAGAAAAACACTCAAATAACTTGACAGATATAGCACGTTAGTGACAGAAAGACCATGTTTTCAAAATTGATTCTTAACTTTATAATCATATTAAAACATTGTAATAGAATATTTAATAGCCACAGAAAATCATTCTAAAATACTTCTAGAAAAATAAATAAATAGGAATTGTAATGAAAATTTATAAATTAGGGGTAGTTGAGAATAGGCTCCTTAAATGTTAAAAATGTTTATATGCAAAGCTCAGAAGGGGTCTGACCAAAGGTGAAGAACACAATAGAGACAGACACAAAACCAAGGCAGCGAAGCCCAGTGTGTTCAGTCAGCTTTCTGTCCATGAGATCAAATACTTTCACAACTGAAAGCCAGAAATGGTCG
>PVIR01043320.1:0-11664 GCA_004026965.1 Petromus typicus
AAAAAAAAAAAAAAAAAGATGTGATGGAGTCAAACACTTAGTATTTAAAACAATGGGATTGTGGGAGATTTCCTATGTAGAATGTGTTGGGAAGAGAAGACAGAACAGAGGTAGAAGGAAAGCGGTACTATGTGTTACTAAATAAAGGAACAAATGTGTGACAGAAGACGGGAGTTAGCTTTATGGGATGCTGCAGAATAGATGAAAAAATAGGCACATAAGTGGCTCTTAGACTTGTCAAGATGGAGATAGTTGGTAATCCTAACAAAGTAGAGCCAAGGATGTAGCATGGCATCGCACCTGCCTGGAAAGCGCAAGGTCCACAGTTTGATCTCTGGCACCAAAAACAAACAAAAATCAAAGTAGTTTGGCTCAGGTGGAACAGCACAAATGGAAGTTCTCTTCAAGATGATTGGAAAGTAGTCTAGTGGTAAGGGGTGTGCCTAGCATGTGTAAGGCCATGGGTTCAATCCCAGTGGCACTACACACACACACACACAGTTCTGTTTCCATGAATTGTAACAACTGGGAGCATAGAATAGTAGTTAAAAGGGAAAGACTCCAGAGCCTGAAGATTAACTTTGAATTGTGCTCTTGCCACGTACCAGCTGTACTATTACAACTTAACTCAGTACTTTTGTTTCCTCATTTGTAAAAGGTGGAAAATGATTAATAAATATTAATAAAATATTACAGCACTGTCTGATCTGTAATTAGCACTTGATAGGAATTAGGAAGACAAAACTTTGGAAAACGTTTTGGGTTTAGATAGCTTTCTGTCTTTTAAGCTTTCAGTTTTTAAATTCAGAAAATTACATCAGTTTGAAATCAGCTTTAGTGCTATTTCCTTTTTTCACTAACCTAAAATATTATTTATAGCTACTTAATGGACAAGCTAATTTTTCTTTAGCTTAAAAAAAGCATATTCTGTATCATTCAACCTACTCAGATGGCTGTTGCACCACAGTCATTACTACTGTGAAAAATGAGGCACTGCTAGTAGAATTTTGAATGGTTGTTGGAATACCGATTTATCTTTTTCTAAAGTGCATTGCTTTTTCATTCAGCTGTTAGCTAGGCATGGTAGAGAACGTTTGTAATCCCAGTATGCTAGAGGCTAGAGACTCAAGTTCAAGCCTAGGCCGGACAATTCAGTGGGACTCTGTTTAAAAATAAAAAGTGGCTTAGGATGTAGCTTAGCCTTGGGTTCAGTTTTCAATACTGCAAAAAACACAGAACACATTAAAAAATCTGTGTCCCTGTCTCTTCAGTTGCATTGCATTTCAGATGTATTTGTTTAATTACTTAAAAAACTGGTCCCAGTTACTTAAGATGAGTGATTTCTAGCCTGGGTTTGTTATCTGAAGGGATTTATTTGCTTTAAATACTGAAGTGCTGTAATTGACAAACCATACAAGTTTCAAAGAGGAACATAGGATCAAGGATAAGATATAACTTGAAATTTATATAGAACTTTTAGCTACTGCAGCTAATAAAGTATCTCATGGTTTTGTACTTACCCAAGTTAGGAGAACTTTACCTATCATATGCAAAATAATGCATTAGATATTGGGGAAGTGGTAGAAAGCAAGATATGAAATGATTATTTTAATGCCATTAACTATTTGGCAGGGAAAGTTATATGAACGAGTCTGTTGTGCAGAAGTTCAGAATGTCAAAATACACGTCTGGGAGGTAAGGAGAGTTTTTGTGTGTGTGGTAATATTTGTTTGCTCACAGCTTGGAAAGGTGAGTAGGTAGCTAGCTTATTACAGTCAAATAAAATATAGAGCGACAGACATATTTCATGCTGAAAGGTGCAACCAGGTTTTCCCATTCCATTCCCCTCCAATCTGAAGACTCACTTGTCCTTAAAACTGGCTTCACTCTCTCCTTCAATAACATACCAAATCCTTAACATGACTCAACAAAGTCCTGTGTGATTTCACTTCTCTCTGGAGCTGTGCAGTGCTTTTTTTTTTTTTTTGCTCTTTCCTAGATTTTTCCAAAACACCTTTTCTTCTTAGTTTTAGGGCCTTCATACAATCTATTCTTCAAAACTTACAAATTTCTCACAGTTTCACCAATCTCAATTCCCATCTTTTTGCTCCAACAAACTGCTATGTACCCTTCCAAGCTTAGAGCAAATATTGCTTCCAGGTTTTATTGGTAGGTAACCCTCATTAAGACACCAGTGCAGTAAAGCATGAAGTTAAGATACGAACTTACGCAGTGATTTAATCTCCAACTTATTGACTCTGGAACCATGTATGTTCTCAACAAGATACAGTTTTATATTTCCGTATACTTTCTTTTTTTTTTTTTTACCATTTTTCATTAACTTGTTAAAGAACAAAGTTAAAGTATAGTATCAGTACCTTAGCATTTATGAAAATGTGAAGTTTTTGTAATATGTTCTCTTTCACTCGCACTTGTTACTAACAATTATGCCTTTCTCACTACTGTAAAATGTGTATGTGTTCCTGATTTGGAGGAAGAGTGGTTCTTTTGTGTTTGCAAAGTGATCTTTGTAACCCCAAACTTTTGACTGTGTTTGTGCCTTGACTTTTTCCCCTGTCTTCTAGCTCTTTTTTTACAGTAAATTTCCCATCCTTGAGGCAGATTAAGCAACAGTAGTGGCAAACATTTTTTAAAAATCATGCTTTGCTACTTTTTTTTTGCAGTACTGGGGAACTGGGGCCATTGTGCTTGCAAGGTAAGCACAGTACCACTTGAGCAAGTTCATATCTTAAGTGTATCTTAAATGTCCACGTGGTAAAATTTTAGTCCTCGTTGTGATGCTGCAGGGAGGTAGTAGAAATCTTTAAGAAGTGGTGCTTAGTAGGAAATCCCTTAGGTCTTCAGGGGTTGTGCCCTCAGTCATAGTGGGATCCCAATCTCTTCCTCTTTCTTGTTTCCCAGCCCCAAAGCAAAGTCTTGTTCTGCCCTGTGATCTCACCTGCATGTGTTATTTTGCTATGGGCTCAAAAGCAGTGGGGGCCAGTCAGACAAGTTCTAGGGCCTTAAGACTGATAGGAAAATAAACCTGGTTATATTATGGTTACCTCAGGTATTTATTAGGGTAGCAAAAAGCTTACACATGTAGGATTTTGTTTTACCAGTCATGTCATCTGTGAATAATGGTAGTTTTGCCTTTCTTGTTTTATGATTTATCTCTTTTCTTACTTTGACTAACAGGTATAGTGTTAAGCAGACATCTTGTTCCTCCTAGTCTTCAGGAAAAGAGATTTAATGTTGTAATGTGATTAATATTGTAGGTTTTTTAGGGGCCGGGGATTTAGTGTAATGAGTTCTGGTGCCTAGGGCCTGGGTTTGATCCCTGGTAATCACATACAACAATACTGGCCGTGGAGACTCAAGCCCACCAGCAGTCAGTACCACATACCACAGTGCTGGGCGTGGTGGCTCACGCCTGTAACCCCAGCACTCGGGAGGCAGAGGCAGGAGGATTGCTATGAGTTCAAGGCTGAGTTTAGGGCCAGCCTGAACTACAAAAGCAAGACCCTGTCTCAAAACAAAACAAAACAAATACTGTAAGTTTTTTTTTAAAAAAGTTTAAAAATCTTTTGTAATAGCTTTATTTAAGAATTCTTTTACCAAATTGAGGAAATTATATTTTTTTTACTATTCTCATGAAAAAGTAGTGGATTTGTTAACTATTTTTGCATCTGTTGCTCAGACTGGTATTTCCTCCTTTTTGATTAATGTGGAACATGAATTGATTTTCATATCAATCACTTTAAACCAACCTTGTATTTTGAGATAAATCCTACTAGGTCTTGATGCCAGATTTGATTTGCTAATATTATAACAAGTAAAAGCTTTGGTCCTCTTTAGTCTGAAAAACTTTAGTATTAATTTTTCATTAAGCCATCTGAAACTGAAATTTTTGTTGTGGAAAGTATAATTACAGAGTCGGATCTTTAAAAGGTGTTATGTAGGTATTCTGTTTTTCGTTGTGTCAGTTTTGACAGTTTATAAGTTTTAAGGATTTTTCTCTTGAACTATTAAATTTATTGACATTAGGTCACTTGCGGTGTACCCTTACTCATTTACTGGCTGTAGAGTTTGGATTTGTCATGTAACATAACCTTGTGATATTTAAACTTGTGTCTGATTTATTTCACTTACTATTATGGTCTCATAGTTTATCCATATGTCTATAAATGGGTCCAATTTATCTTTATGACAGACTAGCATTCCTTTGTATGTGAATACTACATATTCATCTGTTGAGTTTCTTTCTTACTCAGGATTTGTCACTTCTGATATTTAGTTCTTTATACACAGATACACACATGCTCATACACATACACACACATTTCTGTCAGTTCATACTCAGAAATTCTAATTTTTATGTTAAGTTTTTAATTTTTTGAATAGTTAACTTGTAGAAACTCTTTCCCACGTCAGAGAAATTGTGATAAAGGACGCAACTTTCTTTTCCCCATACATTTCTTTGTTTTGAGAAAGGATCTTGCTATGTAGTCTGGGATGGCCTTGAATTCACTGTATAGTTCAGGCTGGCCTTGAACTCCTGACAGTTCTCCTGCCTTAGCCTCACCAGTGCTGGGATTATAGGGGTGCACCACCCTGCAAGGTTCCATACTTCCATATGTGTTGATTCTGTTTATGGTAGATTTTTTTTTTTTTCCTCACTGTGTTCCTCTGGCAGGTTTTAAACTCCTGGGTTAACGTGTTTCTACTTGACCTGTACTACTGAGTGTTTGGAACAACAGCCCTGTAGCACTGTACCTAGCTTGGCGTAATCTTTTTTTAAAATAGAAAGATTTATTTTTAATGCAGCTGGATTTGATGTCTTGTAGTTTGTGGACTTTAAGTTTTATGTCATAGACAACATAATTTTTCCTGTTTTGAGATAAAGATATTGATGATAAATGATAATATAACAGTCTAGATTATATCATGCCATAATGAGCCAGAAATTGAAGGCAGTCATGGTGTGTCTTTCAGAATTTTCTAGTGTTATCACCCATGTCCTATATGATCTTGTTTTTAACACTTGAATCTTTTAATCGTCTGAAATATATTTGGTAGTGAAATATAGATCAAGCTTTGATTTATTGATATTTGATTTATTATATTGAGATGTGTATACTTATCCCTGTACAAATGACTACCTAATCTATTTTCCTAATGCTTCAGATGCTGCCTTAGTTACATACTAAATTCTTATGTGTATTTGGATTTATTCAATACTTTTAATATGTTGCGTGTATTTATGTATGTTGTTTCATGTTTAATTTTTTATTTAAAGTTCCTGGTAAGGAACTGATAATAATATTTATCAGAATTCTATATTTGCTTGACCTTCTCTTAGCATTTTATTTTTAAAAAGGCTCTGGAACACCACAGTAATACGTATCACTTAGATTCTGCCACTTATATTTTAGTGAATTTGTTAATCTGTGTTCTCCTTTGATTTAATTTCAAAGTAAGTTTCAGACATTAGTGCACTTGTGCCTAAAATAATATGCATCATTTTCTTTTAGTCTTAAAATTTCCATTTATTCAAATGTACAAATAAATGTGCTGTTTTGACAAATGCATCCTTTTTTGTGATTCAAAATCAAGTTAAAGAACATTTTCATTACCTTTGAAATTTTCATTAGTCTGCTTCCCACACATCCTCCCACATCTAGAAGAATATTATTCTGTTTCCCTCTATATACTGTACTAATATTGCCAGATTTAGAATTTCATATAAATGAAATTACTGGGTATGCATTTTAAGTAAGCTTTCTTTTTACTACTTAAAATAGTATTGAGATTTCATACATATCATAGATTCTTTTTGTTGCCGACTAGTATTCAATTCAGTTGCTAGAGACATGTTATTATATATAGTTATAATAGTACCAGTGCTATTTTTTAAGGCCAGATTAATTAGGCTAACACAATATTTGTTAAATATTTTTTCCTTGAAAATATTTATGATTATTTTAATAAATATTTAGTTTCATAATATAAACTGTAAGTGACCCCTTTTTGATTCTTGTATTAACTCATAAACATTACTTATAAAAATTAGGATGTATTAGGATTGTACTTATGCAAGTGTATACTTTTCAAAAAAAAGATGAGATCATTACGTATGTTACTACAACTAATATATCAAGTAACACTGCACATCCTTCCAAAAGAGTGTCATTAGAATACTTTCCAGAGGCGCCAGAGGACTTCATTATGTGAATATACTATAGTTTATTTTAATAGTGTTTTATTTTTGATATGACTTACACATTTGTCTTTTTCTGTTACTGTAACTGAATAACACAAACTGGATAAAGTCTAGTGAAAATCTCACAGATTTTAAGGTTGGGAAGTCCGGTTAGAGGCTCTTTCCCTAAGTTTTTATAAAGTTCCAAAGCAACTGTTGCAGGCACTGCATGGCAAGGCAGAGCAAACATGCTTGTGTTCCCTCTTCCTGTTTTTAGGAAATTACTAATGCAATCATTAGGGATCCACCATTGTGACCTGATTTATTCCCAGTTACTTCCTAAGGCCCTACCTATTGTGTCCCTTAATAAATACCTCAACAGGGATTAAATTTCAGCATTTTTGAGTAGGAGTATTCAGAGTATTACTTCTCAGGGAAAGAAAGAAATGTTCTTAAATTATGAAATTCTTGAGGAGAGTTAAAAATTGAAAACTACAAGTTTTAAAAATGAAAAATAGTGTCCTCTTTCTCCTTCTACTCTTGCATATTTACCATAATATGAAATGGTGGGCTAGGTACTTTCTTGGTTCTTTAAGTTCATTGTGTCTCGTATATAACTACTGTAATTTAGACCTGAAATTTCCTATAAGGTTTAGTCCCAGATTTTGATACTGTTCAGAGGTATTGAAAACTTCAAGAAGTACAGCCTAGTGTGAGGTCTTTGATCATAGGGAGATGTGCCTTCAGAGAGGATACTGGAACTCCCAGCCCCTTTCTTTTGTTCACTTTCTGGTCATGAAGTGAGTCATTTTTTTTTTTTTTTTTTTTTTAAAGAATATGAGGCTACATATAAACCACTGCTTTCCATTGTTTACAGTAAAGTAACAGTATACTGTAGGGTCACATTCTGACTTCTACAAAATTATTTTCTTGGCTTCTACTGAAACAGTAACCCTAGTATTAAAAGATTGAGCCTACAGGTAAGGATCAAGTTGGAGTAAAAAACATATAGGTCAGTAATTTAGATTATAAGTTTGTTCACTTATTTAATGAATCATAAATTGTGAACATCTTAGGTTTCCGTAAGCCATCTTTACTAGCTTTTGAAATGTTTCAGTTAACTCTGGACAATTTAAATCATCTTCAGATTCCCTTGTATTGTCAGCATCTGTGAACTCGTTGAACATTAGAGAATACTCCACCTTTGCATTTATTATGGGTTGGTATAGTACTTTTTTTGCCACCAGTTTTTCAGACTCTGCTTTCTTAACTTTCATACTTTTCCCATTTTTTTTTTTTTTTTTGGAATGTAGTTTTATTGGAAGCCATTTTTTGTTGCAAAGACTTGAAGAACTATTATTGTTCGCTGCCTTAGATGGTCGTGTTAGCAGGTCCGAGGCTTGCCCACCTGTAGCTCCTCACATCTGGGTGCTTGAAGTAAGCACTTTGTTTCACCTTCATCTGCCGTTACTTAATGCCTTTCCTCAGTCCCAAAATTCTGAATTATGAACTAAAATAAACCTCTTATATTTCAGGTGTTATTACTATAATGGAAAGTCAACTAATACAGTAACTTCTTGCTTGTATTATTTGATCTATCTCAAATATGTGTATTACCTTTTAAAAAGTTTATTTTTAATAACAAGCGGGTAGTGAAGGAAGTAGGATTGAAAACTGCTCCATAAACTTGAAGTTATTAGTTTGTAAAGCTTTTTATGTACTTTCTCAAATTCAAATTTTTTTTTTTTTAAGGTTTTTCAAGACAGGGTCTCAAGACTTTGGTTTTCAAGACTTTGTGGTTCAGGCTGGCCCTGAGCTCAGCCTCAAACTCACATCATAGCAATCCTCCTGCCTCTGCCTCCCGAGTGCTGGGATTACAGGCGTGAGCCACCACGCTCTAGCACTGTGGTATGTGGTACTGGTTGCTGGTGGGCGTGAGTTTCCACACCCAGTATAGTATGTGCTTACCGGGGAATCGAACCTGGGCCCTTGCACTTGCAAGACAGGTGCTGGAACCACTGAGCTAACTCCCTAGCCCCTCAAATTCAAATTGTGTTAAAGTTTAGGATGCTTTTTCCTAGGATGCTTTTTATGTGATTAAATAAATTGCTTAAATTGGAAGAATTAAGTTCTGTGAGAATAAAACATAAAGTTTTGAATAATCATGAATAATTATGATTAACAGGTTTTGGAATCCACCCAGTCGTTTGGTCTTAGATTAAGAAGTTTTATCGTCATGCTGATTAGTATGGATTTTTGGGGAATTATGTTATAGAGTACTGGAGAAGGTTACAGCGGGGATCAACTTGATCAATTCCCTAATGGATGTTGCTATGGTAGAGAGAGGCTTGATTAGCTTGCAGTAATTTGGAAACCAGATTAGTTTTAAGTGAACTCGTGAAGTGCTTAACTTGCATGTTGGCAGGTGGTGCCTTTTCATCTAAGTGAGCAAAAGAGTGGGATATTGTAGCAGCAGTAGACATGCTACAATAGCATGGGTATATGAAGTTGTCTCAGTAGTTTGGATATGGGAAGAAAAGAAAAAGAAGAATTTCAGAAGAAAAGGAGCTTGTTAAAATCTGGGTGGACTTTATTGATCTTTTATTTGTTGTGACAGATTGGTGAACTTGTGAGTGTACTTTTATATTTATATTTGTCCTACTTGGATTTGACATAAACTCAGATTTGATTTTGAGTCTTTTATTTTTTTTTTTGCAATATGCTTAGTCTTGTGTGCCTTGTGTAATGTTAGTAATTTGGAAGTATTTCTCAGTATATTGTGTTGGTTCTAGGGAGAGGTAGACATAGTTAACAACAATCCCCTTGAGGGAAAACAGATAACTATGCTAGTACTTATACTTTAACTGTGATTGAAATAGGTACAGATTTTTTGGTCTCACAGTTCAGAAAAAATATACAAGATATTATTTAATAAAATTTTGTTATTATTTATATTCCACAGAGCTTTAAAATCTGCTTCTAAGTGTTAACATGGGATTCTTTGGCTCTACATATAAAAGAGAAAGTTTTATTTTCCTCAAAGTTCTAACAAACTGAATTATTTTACAGTTAATTAAAAATTATTGTCAATGGAAAGAGGGGAGGTGTGATGGTAAAACCTTAGGATTTTTTTTTTTTTTTTACCAAAGTGATCCACTTTTTCATACAATATGGTTTAGCATCCTTGTTTTAAAAATAAGTCAACTGCTGGATGTGCGGGCACATCCCTCTAACTCCAACACCTGGGAGGCCAAGGCAGGATTGCAGCAAGTTCAAGGCCAATTTGGGCAGTGTAATGAGTTCAAGGTCAGCCTGAACTACATAGTGAAACCGTGTCTCAAACAAACAAAAATAAAAATGAATAAAGTGAAGTATAGAGAACTAAAATGCTAACTCAGTGTTACAGACTGGTGAATAAAATAAAAATAATCTGAAAGTAGAAACCTGAAACCCCCAGGTTTTGAAGTTCAGACTTTTTTTTTTAATGAAACCAGCTTGCTCAAGAAAAGGTTGACAGTATAATTTAGAGCTAAAATAAGCTTGAAAGGGATTATAGTGCTTAATAACTTTAAAATTTTATTGTGGTTCATTCTCTATTAATTTCTTAACATTTGTTATGATGTTTGGCAGGTAGTAAAATATTACCTTACTTGTAATCTTTTATTTACAGTTTTTCTAATTGTGTCTAATTTGGCAGAACAGCAGTTTTCTTGTTTTTTGTTTTTGTTTTTGTTTTTGAGACAGAACCCCCTTTTCTAGTTCAGGCTGGTACTGAACTCATCATGTAGTCCAAGTCAGCCTGGAACTCACAACAATTTTCCTGCCTTTGCCTCCCCAGTGGTGGGATTATGGGCATGCGCCACAATGCCCACCTCGTTTTTTAAAATAATTTTTTAACCATAGCACAGTTTTATTATAGGTAGGAAAGGAATAGGCTCTGCTGAGTATTTTTGGGCCAGTAATGATTAGGAATAGAAGTGTTACCCTTAAAGTTGAGTGGGCTGATTTTTTAAAACTCCTTATGTTCTAGATAGTAGCCCTTTGTCTGAGAAACAGCTGGTAAAAAGTCTTTCCCATGTTGTTGGTTGCCTTTTCGCTCTGTTGGTGGTTTCCTTTCCTATATAGAAGCTTTTTAATGAAATGAGATCCCATTTGTTGATTTCTTCTGCTAGTTCTCATGCTATAGAGGTTCTGTTCATGAAGTCTTTCCCTAAGCCAATGCCTTCAAGAGTTTTACATAATCTGTTTTGCAGCAGGTTTAGTACCTTCAGGATATCATCATAAGTGAAATAAATAGGTCATAGATGTGTAAATATTGTATCTTTTCTCTGATATGAGAAAATGAAGATGTAAATGAGTTCTAGTATATGGAGTAGATACTGTGAAATAGAAAATATTTAAAAGGAAATACGGTGGAGGGGCAAATAATGAGGGGGAAAAGAATGATAAAACAAGGAAACAAAGCTTATGTATATAGGGGGTGGAGGGTAGTAAGGTGGGTAGGGAAATGGGAAAAAAATGAGAATCAAGCCATATCCTATACTGATACAAACTCAGTGTTGAATGCAATGATGATGTGTATATTTAATGTACCAATAAAGATTTGAATTTAAAAAAAAAATGTGTACTCTACAAGTGTAAGGGCGGCTGCCATGAAATAGAGAACACAGTGGCCCAGAAGAGCAGTTTTCTAAGATTAAGAAACTGAACATTAATTTCCTTAATCCTGAGGTTTGATGATTACTTCTCATCATTTAAAGTAATTAGAAAGTAACTGTGATGTTCATGTTTGAATATGTTTTGGTGGTCATTTGTAGAATGAATTGGATATGTAATATCAGTGAATAACTTTGTAATTACTATATATATACAAATGATGTTTTGCCTTATTTCAGTAGAATGAAAGCACACTTACAGCAATTAAAATTGTCAATGTATGTTTTGCAATGAAATTTAGGTTTTAAAGAGTAATCCTAAATACAGAATATAGAATCATGACTGATGCAAATAAGATACATTTCATGAACATAAAATGAAATTTGGGTAAGAACAGACGTGGGTGTATATCCGTGTTCTAAAGTTACTGAGTTAAAATATTTAAATTTAATTATTAATTCCCACTACCACCTCCAGATCTACCTTTTCAAGATTACTGAAAATGGAGACTTGAATTAAGTTTTATCACTTCGACTGAATTTCTAAAGCCTTTGCTTAGACAAAACGGAGTTTTTTTTTAATATTGTCCTGGAATGTTATGGCTTTTTTTTGTCTTATTACTATTTTGAAAATCCTAAATTATAAACATACATTCATATGATGGGTGTTAGGACAGTTAATTGTAACCTTTATTTCAAGAGTCAATTTGGTTCATGTTATATATTAAGAAAATTCAGTTCTTTGGGAATATTATTTGCTTGACATTGGCTTAACTTACTGTTAAACTTCACTCTTCCTATGTCGCC
>PVIR01043321.1:0-11800 GCA_004026965.1 Petromus typicus
GTTTTGACAGTCATTATTTGCCTTCATGTTTGGCTTTGTAATTCTCATTTCTCCATGTACAGAAAGTGAAAAAGGTCGCTGAGTTTAGAAATCAGAAGATGATTTGTTTTTCACCTACAGGAGACCAGTTTCAATGGGAAACATCCGAGTGTAGAGACTGTTATATGGAGGAGGTTGGGTCAGTGGGCAGAGGGTTGTTAGAAGGAATAGAAAGAATCAGGGATGGTTTTTTAATTACGGAAACCACGTGACTGGTACAGAAGATATAGGGAAAGAAACACAATGGAGGATGTGAAGATAATGAAAAATAGCAATAGGCTGCAATAGCAACCTGAAATTTAAAATTAGCTTTGGAAAGTCTTTATTCTCTTCTTAGAGCACAAAATATTATAAAAGATAAAGGCAATTTTAAAACTCAGGAAGGAAAGTGAAAGATAAAGATCTGAGTCATCATATATATGGAATGCTAGTCACACATACCAAAACTATTTTAGAGTAGTGGTTCTTTTTTAAGGGGTATAGGCTTCAGGAAGAGGCTTTCAGTGTTTCATCAGCATATCTCTTTATTAAAATATGTATTTATTGCCTAGTATAGATTTTGGTTACCTAACAAAGCAAAATAAAAAAATCAGCTAAATTAATATCCTAGAGTTTTCATTTAAGTTCCTTAGTATGTGACATGTGATCAATGTTAAATATAATGTATTCAAAGTAACGCATTTTAAAATCAGCTGTGGGTTTTTTGAGCAAATGAATTATGTCTCTTTCACTAGTAGTAGAGTCTATACAGACACGTGCCATGGCTAAGGTGTTCACCTTCATTTGGGAACGCTTTGCTCTAAGTTTTAAAAGCAATATGATAGTAACTTTGATGTTTTCCTAAGAGAACTCTTTGTGTCAATTTAAAAAGTCATTTATAAGACATATACAAATTCAAGATGATTTTCCACTGCAATTATAGGATGATGGAATTTATAATAAGTTACTTCCTATCATTTATAAAATGAATATTCTGAAAACAGAATACCATAAGCCTTAGTATAGAGGGTGTGAGGTAAAATATTTCCAATTCAACCCTCACTGATGGCCTCAGGGAGGAGAGAAATGGTAAAGTTCCCTGAATTACAAAAGAAACAGAAATAACCAAAAAAATAACCTGTTTTGTGACAGCAGAAGCATCAGTTGCTGTTAACCATTTTCTCTTCATAGACGTAACAATGTCCAGACATATTCTGAATTAGATAGAATGTTGGATAATATTTTGGAATGAACACATTTAAGTAGTTGGTCAATACTTAAGGTCCATAAATAAGGTAGATTTGGTTAGCAGAATGTAACCTGTACTCTTCTTTAACTAGGTTCTTGTGAAAAAATAATATAAAACCTGGGAAAAGTGGATATCACATTGCATTAACAATTTTATGTTTCTTATCTTTACTGAGAGATCTGAAATGTCAACATTAATGGCTGATTGATAAATTTTGCATATATACCTGAAATATTCATTTTAATATTTTAAATACCTTAGTACAATATTATGTATACATTTTATAATTCCTGAAAGTACATATTCTAAAATCAGCGTGGCACTTTTGAAACTGTTCAGCCCATCTGAAGTTTGCAGATAATGAATTCAAATCATGGCGCCAACTACTTTCGTTTTCTCTAACACAAAGTTGTAGGTCTATGTTTAATAATCTTTTATTCACGTTTAGAACTAGTTGGCAGAATGATCACAGTAATTGCCTAGTACTAAATTTCCTATTCTTCTGTCACCATAAATATCCTTATTGTTTACTGACTGCTTTCAAAATAGAACTCTATTTATACACATGTATTCATTAAATCAGAGAGCAACACAAACAAGCCCCTGTGTAGTTTGCATACTCTGCAAACAGAAATTTATTATACCTAAAAGGTTTTTGTTGAATTGCCAATTACTGTTCCTATAATCACTGTAGGAAAAGTAACAGTTTTGAAAATTTAACACACTGTGACTTATTTCTGGACAAAAAAACCAAGCAAAAGATTTCACCTTCGAATCTAAGAGACTCCTCCATACTCTTGACTCTGCCCACTGTGCCTTAGAATGAGAAATATAAATATTCTTGAGCTTCTATTGGTGACTCAGGTTTACTATATTTTACACTCATTCAACAAAGATGTTTATCAACATTTTTACCAAATATGTCCAACATAGATATCCTTAGCATCTAATAAAACAGACTTCATAAAAGGTCTTTTTAGTCCAACTTGGGCTTACAACAACTTAGTTGCCCTAACTCATATAGTTTCTAAATTGCTTTATAGAGTTACTGAGGTTGGCAGTCCAAATTCTTATTTTCTTGATGATAAAACTGAAAATGCAGTACATTTGGAAAAAATTACACATTTATGACTTTGTACTTGGGGAATAATATGTCCATGCTTACTGCAAAATGCTTGGATTAAGGTTCATTTATATTTTATTGCATTCTGACAGTAAAAGAAGAATATGCATATTATGCACTTAGAACTGATGAAGCTATTATTTTAAAATTTTTGTTGTAGATGTTACCTTTTTGAAGTTGACTCTAATGTGTTTTGTCACTGAAAAGATGAAATGAAATAAGTATTTGATATACTTTTGAAAGGCACTATGTTTGCATTTTGTGCTTGACTTCCTAGCTCTCTAATGGCAGCACTTCATGAATTCATGCTCTTCTTTCTTGTAAAGTATTTTATCCTGTGGATTTTAATGATGTAGTTCTGCTGAGCTTTCCTCATGGCCAATACAACTTATGGATTGATTCTATATTTATTTTTCATGAACTGTTTTAGGAGTGGTAATATATGACTGTATCAGTTAGTCCAAAAGATGACCTGAGATCTTAGATTTAAACCCAGTGACTATACCTGAAACTATATGCATTTATTTTAAGCAAGAAGCATGTGGTTCCTGTCTGTACTTTTGGAGAGCAGGAAATTAGTCCTTGGTAAGATGCTCATTCTTACTACAAACCACCTAGGAACACATATGCTATGAATCAGCAGTAATATGATTGATATAATGTAGAAATAGTCTCTATGGATGAGCTCGAGCTTGTCAGACTATGGGCCAGCAATGGGGCATGTCACTGTGATAGTGGATAACCAGTTATCCACTGGATAACCAGTCCAGTATAGTGGCATTTAGTGCCACTTGTGGCAATTAATGTTCAGTGCTGTAATATGTTAGCTGTACGATAGGATTTGAAAGAAATGGGTGGAGAATCAAAGGCCTAA
The DNA here is from genome assembly GCA_004026965.1 of Petromus typicus. NCBI lineage: Eukaryota > Metazoa > Chordata > Mammalia > Rodentia > Petromuridae > Petromus > Petromus typicus. Next base: position 3,265 of record PVIR01043321.1, read on the forward strand.
TGTCTTAGTCAGATCTTACCTAGAGCCAACATAGTGAGGGCAAGTGTCATGACTCAAAAACTCAACAGAAATGAAACAGAGAACTGACAGGGAGGGATGTACAGGTGAAGTATGCAAATTGAACTCAAGCAGGAAAGAGAATATTTTTCAAGCTTCTTGCAGGGTTGGGTGAAAAGACAAAATGTTGTGTGAGAGGAAAGACTTAAAATAAGAGTGGAAAGGTCAACCAGAACCAAATGAGAGCATGCCCTGTGGATTCAGGTGTGTGAGGATTTTTGTTTTTGTGGTAAAAGTGTGAATGAGTCAAGTGTCTCAAAATGAGCAGAAATTGAATGTACTGAGGGCACATTGGATTGGAGGGTTAAATCAGCTTTTGAAATGTAATCCTCATAATAGTAGAAAGGATAAATAAGAATGGGGTAACAATAAAGGGATAGATATTACATAATTCGGAGACTTGATTGGTCAAAGAGTCAGTTAAACCAGAATGAAAACTACGGAACCACAGGATCAATTTATAATTCATTAGACATTTTTTTTTCTTCGCAAATTATACCTAGGCAGCATGTGAAGATGCAAAGGGTGTCTAAAGGATATTTGGTGTGTGTAACTGGAAGACCACTCATGGAACAAAGAACCATTTTGGGTTTTGAATACATTATATAAGCATACTTCTGAGTCCCAGCCAAATGCTGGAGTAAACTGTTAATCTGAACTAGACATTCAATATTTGAATTCATAAGTTCATTGATTGGCGATAAAGCAAAGATGAAAATTCTAAAAATTCTTCAAATCATTTTCCCCCCAAATTTCTTTTGAACTGTGATTACAAGTTGAATGACTTACTCACAAGTACATTCAGAAAGATTTCAAGCCATGAAATTATTTCCACTTGGAACCATTATAAAAAAATATAACTGCATAATTTCAAAATATAAAACAGTTATATTAAAAAATACCTAAACAATGTCTATAATATTTGTGAGATACATTTGTTAATTTCTGTACTTTACTGGGCACCAAGTATAAAGTTTTATAACTATTTTCCAAGGAGATTATGATAAGGCATGGAGTAAGGTACTTTAACCAGAGAGAGAAATGTGCACACATTTTTAAGTATGTCTTCTATAAAAAAGTCTAAAAGTCTGTCTTATCCCTGGGTTGTGTAAAGTGACTGTCATTAGTCTGTAATTGAATTTGGAACAACGCTAGAAATATTGTAAGTGCAAGCCAAGTCAGTAGCTGGAGTTCAGTAAAGCTTTGTGTAACATAATGAAGAGTTTGAAGTTTATTATCGTTAGGATTGGAACTTGCCATTAAAATGAGGACTTTGACTTTAATAGGGAGGCTAAATTAGACATGGAACAAGCTTTGTCCGATATTAGTTATTAGATTTTTTTATGGTCCAAGAAAAACTATATATAAAAAACTAATATTTTTCATGGAAATAAGAGAACATACAAGATATAAAAAGTTTTCATTTATCATGAGCTAAATTTACTGAGAATGTGGTAGTTGCTTAAAAAAGCTCATACTAATTTAGCTGTGTACTGATAGAAAAATCCTTTTGAATTATCAGTAGTAACTTTCCTCTACTCTGAATCTGTTTGCTGTCAGCCACGCTTTTGTGATCACACAGTGATTAGTAAATATACTGAGGAAGAGCAAGACAGGCGTTAAGCACTGTAAGGACTGTGCCGTGTAAACTATGCTGGAAGAAACAGTATCCTTAACCTGCAGGACTGAAAATGGCACAACTAAAATCAGTCAGAACCGGTATATTATCTGTTTCTGCTTTAGTGAAAGCAAGTTAGTTTCCTCAAATTTCTTCACCTCCATGTTAGTGAGACAGAATGATCAGTATAGGTAATAATTCTTATCTAATGAGACTTTAGTTTGTCCTCAGCCCAGACCCTCAGGGGGCTAAGAGTCTTCACAGGACTGTTTTCCATTTCCTGTCATTTCTGAGGCCGAGTGATCACCCCATGGCCAAGGAAGAGCCGGGGTGAGGTTCAGCCAGTGACTGGGATAAGGTGACTGAGCGTGTAATAGGTAGCCGGTGTCAGCTTGCACTGCATGGTGTGTACTGGTGCTGGTTCTTTTCCTGGAGCGATTTGCTCCCCTGCTTAGACATCTAACTGATGCTCCTGAAAGCCTCAGTCGCACTAACCAGCCGCGGGGACTCTGACACAGCCCTGTTGCTCCCGAGGTCCACCATCTATCAAAGTAGTGTCAGGTACACACAGTCTCAAGTGCACACCGTTTAAAAAGGACTCAATTTCCATCTTTGAGTGTCTTCTTCTCCTAAAACAGGCACTTACATTTTAAAATTGGAGGAATTGTGTGTGTGTGTTTTTTTAAATCCCAGCTCTCTTTTTCTTTGCTTTGCACATTTTTTCTCATGGTTTGGCATGAGCCAATTAGAGGAGCGCATCTAAAGCAAGCAAAGGAAGTGATTCCTTTGAGTCCTGTCACTTAGGGTAGGCAATGGGAAACACACCAGCTCACCTATATATAGTGTTTCTATACAGAGAAATTCTCACTGCCCCCCTTTTCCTCCAATTGCTTTCTCCTATTCTGCTTTGCACATAACCTAGATTATTCCAAAGGGTGATTAACTGGTACTAACAAAACCTGTTACCATCTTCACACATTAGCAGTAGCCCGTCCAGAACCTTGCTTGGAATGTGGTTCAGTGTCAACATCACTGTTCTCTATTAAGCCACAGGGCCCTGAACATTAAGAATTTTAAACCATTGGAATAAGACAATTTGAAAATTATGAGAAAGCCAGGGATCCACTTGGTTTTCCCATACATAGATCTCTTCCTAGGAGAGTAAACTGCTTCACAAAATTCTGAATTCTTTTTCAATGTACACTGTGTTAGTCTTTTTACTGTCATTGTAATAAAAACATCTGAGGTTGGAAATTTCATAAAGAATAAAAAGGCTTGTTTATCTCAGTGTGGAAACTTCAAGATCAAGTGGCTCTATCAGTTGGACATAGGAGGTCCTCATGGGAGATGACATTTCAAGGGTGGTAATGGATGCATACAACGGCTCCCACTGTGATAAACCCAGAAATATTGAGGCCAACCGTGGTATTTTTTATAAAAACCTGAACTTCCAAAAACTTAATAGGAACTTCACAAGCAGTGTATTAATCTAGCTAAGCTGATGCCCTATCACCTAATGACTTTCCCTAGTGCCGATGTCATAACGGTGCCACCATCTCCAGCAAATGAACTTTCTGTAAGGCACAGTGAAAACACATCCTGACCACGGACAGCACCATTTAAGAAAGTTTCATTGATGGTCTGTTCGTGTCAGGATCAGTTTTGTGGGCCCGGGGTGTGTGTATTTGCACAGGGTTCCATGTCTAGCAGGCTCCATGAGTGCTTGAACATTCTGATGCCACCTTCTGGAAATTGTTAAAAACTTGTTAATAAGAGATCTCATGCACTGATATTGCATGATCCTTGAAATTATGAGTTTAGCCCTGATAGTGTCTTTTGTGGGTTGTGGAGATTGGAAAAAACCCTTCCTTTAAATCTGGCCAGTGCAAAAATATTAACGCTAACTGTGGTTTAAAAGCATGGATGTTTTACAAACTATATAAAGTGTTTTAGAGTGAATAAATAGAATAAAAAATGATTGATCTACTCTTTACTCGACTGCGTATTTCGTAAATGTGTTTTAATTTTATTAATCACATTTATTCAATAACATATTATAGAACTCAAATGTTATTTGAACTCTTCATAGGTTATTATGAACAATAACTTTACTTCTTAAATACACTACATGATTGAGAGAACACTATTACACTTAAAAAATCTCTAAGTCATTGGCACATCTCCATGTAGTTAATGTAAACATCTTTACTACTAAGAAATTCTGAGTGCCTTCTTTTTCTCTTTTTAATAGGATTCATTATAATTTACTTTCTTTTTTATTCGTTCTTTCTTGGAAGGGAAACATCTGGGAACAGATCTTACGAATACCCTTCATCCTGGAAATAATTAATGCGGTTCCCTTCATTATTTCAGTAAGTTCTTACACTCTTAAAAGATCCCAAATTTTATTATTATATTTAAGTAAGTAATTTAAGTTTACATACTTTTAAACAATACAGCAACTTAAATGAAGGAATTTAGACTTGTTAGAAGTCATAGTACTGAAATATTTTAAAAAATGAATAATTGTAGCATAATTACATGCAATCTGGTGAGACTTGGTATAATAACAAAATGAATATTTTTGGGCCAAGGACTTATCTCAATGGTTCCACTGCCTGTCTCACAAACACAAGATCCTATATTTGACTCCTGGTATTAAAAAACCCTTTTTTTTCCTATCTGTACTCTGCAGGATCCATGTGAACACATGTCAGTGTTATCTGGAGTTACTCAAAATGACTTACTACTGGTCTTGTTTGTATTGTGAAATTTTTGAAAACAAAAACTAATTAGAATCAATAATTTATAATTGTTTTCATATAAAAACTTATTTATCTTTATTTTAGCTTCATGATTTACTATGAAAGTTCTCTGTTTAGTGAGAAGGTATCAACAAATAGACAAGTGTTAATTCACTTTTTTCTGAAAGTACTATGTAGTACCAATTCCACAGTGAACCTATTTCATTACAGTCCCATAAATAGGTAACTCTGTACTTACTCATTTGCAAAATTAGGCTTTAAACTCAATTTGATATAATAATATCTTTTTTGGCTTAGTTTCTAACACTTTATTTGAATTTTATTTCAAAATTCTTTAAATGAGTAGAATTATCTGAACCTAATGTTCACTCCTGGCCATTACTTAGAATGCTTTGTCTACAGCAGGAACTAGAGCTAGATTAAATGACAAGGTAACTAAATATAATTCCAGCTGAACACAGATTACCAGTGTCACATAGAGCAGTTGAATGTGAAGACAGTCAATTGTAATGTTTAAAAAGACAAAGCCTCTCCCCCCACTTGGTACTTACCACCTCAAGTTACAGGCAAGAGAGAACCAATGCCTATTATAATACACCATCCTGAAAGGTTTAATAATAGAATTAGCATAGTTATATCTGACATCTTGTGAGTGTATTTTTTTTCTTTCTCCTTCTGCAATAATTTCCAGAAGAGAGTCTTAGACAATGAATGAAAGATCATATCTGGTCGCAGTATTTATTTAAAAATGAGTTTCAAGTATATGCCATGTTTTATATTACTTCATTCTTTTTAGTCCATTTTATTTAGTTATATATTTCTTTTTAACTTGCTAAATATGATTTCTTGGTTTGAAGTACAAATTAAATTTTGGTTTGTATTTCAGATATTCTGGCCTTCCTTAAGGAATCTATTTGTCCCAGTCTTTCTAAACTGTTGGCTTGCCAAACATGCCTTGGAAAATATGATTGTAAGTATAGAAATTAAGTGCAAATACAACAGCAAAAAACAACCTTGACATTTTTTAATTATCCACTTTTTCTACTTTCAATGCTTAAACAGAGAGAAAATATGCTTTGGATTATAGGTTTTTACTCATTCCATCTCCCCCACTAGAATGTAAATTGGAATTTTGTTATGATCAGTTCTTTAAGTATCTCAGTCCTAAAAATTCTATGAAATGAATTTAGTCTCTTAAATTTTATATACATGTACATTGTAATTTGTTGAATATTGTTAATTTATATACATATATGATACTAATATGTAAGTTTATAAACCTAAAATAATTTGTGTACTCTTTTCTAATAAGAGTTAAAAAATTGAAATATTGGGCTGGACATTTAGCTCAGTGGTTTCAACATCTGTCTGGCAAGTGCAAGGTTCTGAGTTTGATCCCTGGTAACCTCATACCACTATGCTGGGCGTGGTGGGTAATGCCCACCAGCAATCAGTACCGAATACCACAATGCCAGGTGAGGTGACTCACGCCTGTAATCCCAGCACTCGGGAGGCAGAGGCAGGAGGACTGCTGTGAGTTGAAGGCTTACCTGGGCTACATAGTGAGTTCAGGGCCAGCCCGAACTACAAGCCCATATTACTTATTTCCTAAGTTTGGAGAGCCCTATGATTGCAAATCAAAATTGGTTCAGAAACTTTTGATTTCATCAAAGTAACATAAATGTTTCTTGCATTGGCGTGGTCAGTTGGTCAGTGTTCTGAATACAAATATTCTTCCCTCAAGGCAATCTGTTCATGTTTGCTGAGACTCCCTGTTTTAAGTATTCAAGGAAGTGATTTTGTCAAATTGCTCTTAATTGTACGTAGTTTCATGTTCCATAAAAATCTGTGGGACTTTGTAAGTCCGCATATGAATCTGTCATTTAAAGTCATTCTTTTAGATTTGGTGAGTTGGGTGTGTTGGGATATTAGAATGTAGAAGGGAAAATGCAGCAGAGAGTTGCATAATTCAGAACTGTGCTACAATTATGTTTTGTCAGTGCTGACTCTTTCTGGAAGGAACGGTTTACATCTATGATCAAATGCATTTACTACAGACTTCTATACCTATGAATGAGTTGTAAGACATTTGTTATTTTAGTCATTCATATTACAGATGTTAATAAGGGCATACTATGTGCTAAGCACTAATATGCAAATTAACTTCTCTGCTACTGTCATTGACAAAAAAAGCATGATCATTGTAAATTCACTGCAAGAAGAAAATGGAAATATATTTCATATACATATTTTAATATATTTACATATTTTTATATATTTATACATATGAAATGCGTGGCCATATTTTATTTGCGTAAACACAGTAAGGGCACAGTATTACTGAAAGACAAATTACACTTATGTAATGGCAAACTTTTTACACATTTAAATGGCTTTTAAACAGATATTAGAGTAAGAGTTTTGGCCAAAAAAAAAAATTATTTGAATCACATTTGAGTGTTCAGAGACCCAACAGAGTGAAGTCATTTGGCAAGGCAAGAAATTAAATGGAGTAGGGGAAAATTTTTAAAAATAATAATAATAATAAAAGAGCCAACATTATGAAAATATCTTGACAGGGATAAGTCAACACATATCTGTGACAACCATCAATGTAAAGGACCTCAATTCTCCAGGTAAAAGAAATAGACTCTCAGAACAAATTAAAAAGCAAGACACAATGATGTGCTGTATTGGAGAAACACCTTTAATTAAAAAAGAAATCCATAGACTGAAAGTGAAAGGATGGAACACAATACTCCAGGCAATAGAAACCACAAAAAAGCAGGAGTGACTATTTTATTTGCTGACAAAGTTGATTTCAAACCAAAACCAATTAAGAGAGACAATGAAGGACATAATGTCCTTCTACAGGGATCAAGCCAAGAGGAAGAGATGGCAATCATAAATACATATGCATGAAATTAATAGACATCTACAGAGCATTTCATCCCACAAAATCAGGATATACATTCTTTTCAGCTGCACATGGTAATTCTCCAAAATAGACCACATGCTAGTTTGTAGAGCATGTTTAAGTATATGTTAAGGAACTGAAGTTATCCGCTGCATACTGTCAGACCACAATGCCTTGAAACTGAAGATCAATAACAAAAGGAATTCCAGGAACTTCACAAACACATGGAAATTGAACAACACTCTGCTGAACAAGCAGTGGCTCACAAAAGAAATTAAAGAAGATATTAGACAGTTTCTACAGTTCAGTGATAGTGCCCAGTACAACATACAGGGCATCCATATGGAACATAAAATGAAAGTAGTTCTATCAGGAAAATTCAAAGCAGTGATTGGCTGCACTAGGAAAACAGAGCCTGCAGTAAACCAGCTAATGCTGAACCTCAAGCTCCTAGAATAAGAAGAGCAAGACACACCCAGAGTTTGCTTTTTCAAATCATATTTAATGAAAGTATCATGATATAGTACTTAAATATTGATGCACTATAACTATTCTTGTAAGGTGGATTTTGTTTTTTAAACACTATAATATTTTTTTAATTTTGTGTAGTAAATATGATTTTATAGTAAATATATGTGGATAAATATTGGTGGTCATTTATGATGACTTCTATGTTCATAAGCTTTGGAATGATGTTATTGAGTAAATATCTTTTGAATGACTGAATATATGAATGTATGTATGAAATACGAATACATATGGCCAAATTAGTATATGGTCATATGACATGGAAATGTTACCAAATACCTTCCAGAAATTCATACCTAGTCACCTGGGTGGCATTGTAGGTAAGTGTTCATTTCTTGCACGTTAAAGAGTACTGCATATTATTATTTTGTTTATGTTTGTCATTTGAAAAGTATATCTTGAATAAAGATTTATTTTAATAAAATTAAATTTTAAAGCATTTTTGTCCATTGGGTTTTTTTTTTTTTCTTCTTTCCATTTTCTGATGAACTGGTTGCCCTGTTATTTTTATCTTTCATGATGAACTTTGTGTTTCTGCCCATTTATTACTCCCCTTTTGATGGAATATTTTATGATCTTTTGAAATTACAATTTTACATGCAAGATGCTCAGTAGCACTGAAGATTTTTGTGGGAGGAAGTGTAACATAGG
>PVIR01043322.1:0-11806 GCA_004026965.1 Petromus typicus
AAAAAAAAAAATTAAAGAAAGCCAGCAGGACATAGCTATGCTTTGGAATGAGATAAATATTTCTTAAGCCTCAAAATGCAAACTGTCTCAGAACTATTAGTGGCACTTGGAGTTCAGCTCCTGTGGCCTTTGCAACCTGAAAATACCCTACAGGAAGAGAGTCTAAAGCCAGGCTTATTGCTTGAAAATCAAGACTGGGTTTCACCTGAGCACAATTTTGCCCCAATGGGGAATGTCTGGAATGAATATCAGGAAACATTTTTGCTTGTCATAATGGAGTGGGGGGAATCCAGTAGGTAGAGTCCAAGGATCCTTGTGAACATCCTGCCAATCACAGGGCATTCCCAGACAAAGAATTATGCAGCCCCAGGTGTCTGTGGACTCTCCTAAGGGGAGAAGGAGCTGAGGCTGCATCCTTATTTAGAGCCAGGAAGACACTGATATAGCCTTGTGACTGTTCACATCTCAGAACTGACTTACATTTCCAAGAACCACTGAGGCAAAGACCTGGAAATGCCACTTCGAAGCCTGGCTGTGAACCTCAGATGGGATTACGGTTAGAGGCAATTCTACAGTCTTCAGCCAGGGAGGAGGAATAAGCAAATAGACAAGGGAGAAAATGATTCCTATTAAAGTGAGCCTGCGAACCAAAATTCCAAAACACATGAATAAGTGTCATACTAAGAAAGACTGCCAACAAAATCACTAGAACATTCTTTATAGATAAATTAACATTTCTGAACAATCAAACATGCTACAAATGTCACGTGTTTCATAGGAATCTCTTGTGGAATATGACATGTGACTGTCAGAAGACAGAACTAGGAATATGTGGACAAGTAATGATAGAATTTCTTTAAAAAATGTAACTGAGAATTTTCCAGAATTGAAGATGATGTGAGTCAACTAAAAAATTTATTCCATGTACCAAAATAAATGCACATCCAGATGCATCATAGCAAAACTCCAGAACACTAAGCATGAAGAGACATCTTGGAGACCACCCAAGGAGAAAATGACTACCTACAAAGGAGTATCTCAGAGCACCAACACCCTGTACCTCAGCAGTAGCAGGTACCAGAGCCCAGAAGACACTGGCTTCAGACTATTCAGTAAAGTGATTTTCAATCTAGACCCTAGATCTTTACACATGGCTGAGTTGTCATTCAGAAGTGAAGGCAAAATAAAAATAACCTGAGATATTCAAAGCCTAAAAATATACCACAGACAAGCCTTTGCTAAAACAACTAGAAAGACTATATGAGATAAAAGTGAACCCAGCAGTATTGCATAACAAGAAACCCTGGAGTGTAATAAATTTATAAAAATGTCAATAAATGTTTATTGCTATAAAAAGAGTTGTTAGTCTTTAAATGGACATAATACTCTTAAGACAACAAAGACAGACCGTAGGAAGTAGGAGTATTCAACGGATAGTTGATGTATAGCCAGGTCTTTGTCAAGTTCAAAGGCAGGATAGAAATACTGAATGAGTTAGCACTCTCTTAGGGAAAAAAATAACTAAATATTCGACATATAATTTTCAAGTCAGCAGAAGGGAAAAAGAGAAATAGAAAAATTATACGAGGGCTGGGGATTTAGCTCAGTGGTTCCGGCGCCTGTCTTGTAAGCGCAAGTGCCTGGGTTCAGTCCCCAGTTAACCACATACAGTACTGGGTGTGGAGACTCACCCCAGCAGCAACCAGTACCACATACCACAGTGCCCGCTGTGGTGGCTCACGCCTGTATTCATAGCACTCGGGAGGCAGAGGCTGAAGGATCACCGTGATGTGAGTTTGAGGCTGAGCTCAAGGCCAGCCTGAACTACAAAGCGAGACTCTGTCTCAAAAAAAGAAAGAAAGAAAGAAAAATTATACGAATCTAGTAGGAGGCAGGAAAAAAAAGATGCTAAGTAGAAAACAAAAATTAAGATACTGGGAATAATTTCAATTATATGAGTGATCAAAAAACATTACTATATATTATACTCTTTATTAAAAGAGATATTTCCAAATTGCACCTTTTTTAAAAGTCCATTTATATGGTACTTAAAAGAGACATACCTGGGCTGGGGATTTAGCTCAGTGACTTTAGCGCCTGCCTTTACAAGGGCTAGGATTCGATCCCCAGTAGCCACATATAACAATGCCGGGTGTGGAAACTCATGCTCACCAGCAATCAGAACCACATACCACAGTGCCAGGCATGGTAGCTCATGCCTGTAATCCCAGCACTCCAGAGGTGGAGGCAGGAGGATTGCTGTGAGTTTAAGGCTGAGCTCAGGGCCAGTTTGAACTATGAAGTGAGACCCTGTCTCCAAAAAACCAGAAAGAGATATACCTGAAATAAAATTTCACAGAAAGGTAGAAAACTAAGGATTGGAAAAATATAAATACTAATCAGGAATCACCTAGAACAGCTTGGCATGTGGCAGAACATAAGAGAATTTGCCTCATACCTGGTCTAGTACATGACAGATGCTCGTGAAATACTTTTAAAGGAATGAAGTTGACAGCAAGTAATAAGATCACCTCTGGAAAGAATAATTAATAGAAAGCCTATATTCATAATTTCAGGAACAAAAAATGTAACCACAAATGAAATGAAATATGTCATTTATAAAGCAGAATCTTTTTCTTTATTACTGGACTAAATGTTTGTATAATTGGTTTTCAAATCAGTCTCCAGTTAATAATATTCTAATTGTTATTTTATAAGAATCAGCTTACTAATTTCTTCATAAGCTATATCAGCACTCCGTGGACTGGTAGATAAATGGAAAAGACATATGTGTTTTGGAAGGAAAGTTGGAAGATATTTAAGCTAGGAGTAAATATTTGCTAAAGAAAGTCAGAGTACACATTTTTTAGGGCTTGTGTTTCGATGTCCCCCAAACCCTTATGCAGACATAGGTGGGGCTCTTTCAGAGGTGGCTGGATCGATAGTGTGTGAATGATTCACAGTGGAATGCTAGGATTAAGGGTAATTACTAACTTAGTTCACGGACTGGTTTGGCACCACCTAATCCTGGATAGGTAGTCTGGATATAGAATAATAGATAGAAGGAGGCTTGTCTTGCCCCTTGTTGCTTTGCTACCTACTATCCACAATGAACTGTTCCTCCTCTGCGATGCCCCTCTGCCATGCCCCCCTGCCTTGGGGCCAGCTTATTTTGGACTGAAACCTCTACAAGCTATGAGCCAAATAAACCTTTTTTCCTTTAACTTTGGGTGCTAAGTATTTTGTCTCGGCAATGAGAAAAGCAAGACAACATTTGCTTTTTTTTTTTTTTAGACAGGGTCTCGCTTTGTAGTTCAGGCTGGCCCTGAGCTCAGCCTCCAGCTCACATCACAGCAATCCTCCTGCCTCTGCCTCCTGAGTACTGGGATTATAGGCGTGAGCCACCACGCCCGGCACTGTGGTATGTGGTACTGCTTGCTGCTGGGCATGAGTCTCCACGCCCAGTATTGTATGTGGTTACCAGGGGGATCGAACCTGGGCCCTTGCGTTTGCAAGACAGGCACCCTAACCACTGAGCTAAATCTCCAGCCCCAACGTTTCTTATTTTAAGACTCATTTCTTTAATGTAACATATACTCTTGGGATTTCTTCTTTCCTTTGGGATTAAAAGAGGTTGGCTTTCACCAGTATTTTAGAAAAGTGATCAAACTCAGAGGTATTGTCTTTAGGACCTTCACAAACCCAGCCAGGTCTGTTTGGCTGCACCTTTGTGAGGTCAGCTTTCCTAAAATCTCTCTTTTCCTGTACAATCTTGAGCATTTTCCTTAGTGGGTCCTCCCTTATACAGGAAGGTCATCTCTAATGTGGTGGCGTGACTCCAAGATAAACTTTTAGCTAAACCATTAAAATAGAAAAGTAGTGCCCCTGGGTTAGAGATGTGGAATGCCTTGAAAAGAACCTGAAGAGAAATGATGCAGCGCTCTGCAGTTAACCTGATGAAGTAATGAACAAAACAGACCTTAAAGAAAGCCTCTAACTTCCAGAAAAGTTTCCACAGATCAAAATAATGAGGAGAAGAAAGAACAGAGGAAACCACAAATAGAGGAAATGAAGATCCACAGAAAAAGCACGTCAGAAGCGTTACTGGCAAGATGGATAATGGGGCTATTGCTCATTAGACTCCGCACACTAGAGACGATCTGCCACCTTGGCTGGCTGTGCACTGCGGCCGTGATGCCAGCAGAAGTCTTAGCAGCCGTTTGATTGGTGCTTATATTCCCCGAATAGGGACTTGCACTAGAAATCTGTCAGAATAATGACCAAAGGAAATAGTTGATGTTATAGGGTATTATTTGAAATATATCATTAAACAATGCCTTTGAATCCTCCAAAGAACTGTTCCATCCAAGTAGCCATAGTGGCCATGGCAGGCTCTTTTTTAGGCCTTAGAAAAATGGAAAGGTCAACAGGTGTGGAACAAGTCCATGAGTTCTGGGCTGGGAAGTGTCCACTTAATACTCTTTGCTCTGTAGATGCTACCAGCTCCAAGCAAGTTCTTGGGAGCGATGTGGCCCTGTTGGGAAGAAGCATATCACCAGTCATGAAATTCTTTTAGTTCTTTATTGCTACGACAGATGGCCACGTATCTTATTACAGCTTCTGAGTGACTTAAGTTCCTCAAGCAGCCCGTCTTTAAGCAGTTTTTAAAAAATCATGAGTAGAGAAGGACCTGAACGAGATCTGTTAAACTCAGGAATAGTAGCATCTACCCTTCATCCTTTGACTACATGACACTTTCCCTCTCCACGGGAGTAAGGGCTGGACACAACCGCCTTTCTTCTGGGCTCTGCACTCTTCACTTTTGTGTCATTTATTTCACCTTTCTTTCCCAGCTTCTCACTATTGCACCTGTAAAGCTTTTGAGACTTTAGCAATTCTGGTTTTTCTTAATTTCACTTCTCCACATTAATTCCATCTTCATATCCCATGGTGCCATGATTTCAGAAGTCATGCCTCAGATATGCATTTAACCTCACACACTCAACTATGGAGAGAAGATACTTATAATTTCATAAGGAGGCTGATCCATTTGATACTCCATGAAGATTAAGGTGGGAGATACACTGTTTCTCCAGGCAGACACAGGTCCCATGAGCCTTTTGTACAGGAAGAGCAGCCCACGATACTGTTATTTTCATATGCAAAGATGCACATTTTATACAACACAGTCCTTGAAACAAGTCATCTGCTTCATTTGCTACCCAGTTGAACAGTGATTCGTTTTGACACTGTGGAAAAGATTTATTTACTAAGAAACAGTTTATTTATTTACTAAGAAACTCAGTCTCCAGTGAGATCCTTCTCTTTCTAAAGGATCATAAGTAATTTTGATTGCGAGCTCTCTGCCTTGTAGGTTGCCAGCTAATTACCTTTCATTGTTAATAGAAAAGTCTTATTAACTTCCAGCTTCTGAATGTGGCCATTCTTTTGCTGTTTAGCACTCATATTCCGTATTGGCATTGGAGTCAGTGAGCCACCCGGTTAGATGTGTCTGTATGTAAATAGGCTTGAATACAAAGAGTGCTGACCAGTTCTCTTGAGTAAACATGACAGTATTGCCAGCAATCCATTTACTTCTCAGAAGGACACCTCTCATTGTGTCCGGATGTTGTTTCCATTCCCTGTCTCATTTAATCCTCAACAATCCCAGGAAAAGGTTCTGTTACCTGTTGTCAAACCATAGAACCGGACTGAGAGACAGCCCAGGAAATGTCTCCACAGCTTCCTGCTTATACGTGTGTGTCCTGAAAAACCAGTGCTCCCAGGAAAGCGGGAGAGTCGCCGCAGGGCCAAGTGCACATGAGCACACCAGCTCCAGACAAGTTAGAATTTGGAATGCACTTTCGGAGGAAGTGATGCTGTCCCAACAAAAGCGCAGTGACCAGTCGGTGCCTAAAGCAGGTCTAACCACCCTAAACTGTGCTGCTCACCGATACCGCCATAGAAAAGTTCACTCCAGGATTTCCTCTCTGATTGCTATGGACACATTTCTCCATCAAGGAGTCGGTGGGAGGAAGAGTGAGTGGACTCAGAAAGTGACAGTGAAGTTCCTGTGAGGAGAGAGAGAAGGCCAGAGAGCTGGGGACACAGGACTCGTTGGGTCTCACCCCCAGTGTCTTTGCCTGCCTGCCAGTGTCCTAGCCAGGGCTTTCCATGACAGACACCAGGCCCTTGGCTTTTTCCTACTCAGCTGCTTCTACAGCAAACACAGTAACTTCTATAAAGGAAAAGACCCCCCACTTAGGCCTTCTAGAACTCTCCTCTCTGACTTGGACCGAAAAAGTATACCAGTCAACAGGCACTTTGGATGAGTTTATAACTCCATGAGGGCTAAAATAAAATGCATCCACATTTCAGATGTAGCCAGTCAAGCAAGGCTTGTGAAAAATAGTGAGGAACGTTCTGCTCCTTCACCTCTTCCTGTCTCCACGGTCCTCTGACGTCCCGCTGGGTGTGGGGAGGAGGACAGAAGGACAACAGTTTAGCACCCTTCACAGTGAGAACTTTGGGGTCCTCCAGGCCCACCCATGTCTCTCGGAGGGCTACAAGGACCGTGGGGCTGCCTACACCTCGACTTGCCTCTCCAAGCACACCTGCTACCACCTCTTCTGTACCTAGTATTGCCTCTTCCTCTTCTCTGGCAATGGGAATCGCCTCGAGGCTGCTGTGCAACCCTGCATTTTCAGACCCTGTCCCACACCCACTTCCATCAGTATCTCCACAGGAAGGGCCTGGAGAGCTGATTAACAAGTGACCCTAGATGATCCCCCTGAGGAAATTCAGCCAACGCTGCCTGATTGTCCCGTCCCTCACGGGTCTTCAGAGCTTCCCAGGACGTTCTAAGCCCCTTCCCGGCTCAGAGCCATAGAATGTGCCGTTTCTTCCTCAACACACACTCCTCCTTGTTCCTTTCTCGTGAAATAACCGAAATATGATTTCCGCAGAAAAACTACCCATCACTTCTCACCATTGAAACCAGGTGCCGCTCCTTTGTCCTCTCCCCACCTCTGCTTTTGCTCTCAGCATTTACCACACAGGTTGTGCTGTGTTCATTTGCTTTAATATCTGCCCCCGGCCCCCAGGACCAAACAAATACAGGGAATGCTTCCTATTTTTAGGTGCAAGAATGAGCAGAAAGTCGTGTTAGAAGAGGGGTATGGAAGGTTGGGTTGGTTATTACTCAAAAATAAAGAAATGAACGTAGGAAAGTTCTAATCTAGCAAGCAAAACTTATACGTGTCAACTAAAACGAGAGTTGATGGGCCTGACAAGGAAATGTACATGCTACACTGGTCCCCAATTCCTTCAACAAATACTTCCTCAAATCTGATGTACACCATACTGGAGAGCAACGGATACCGCAGGGAGCAAGACGGATACGATCTCTGCCTTGTGGAGCTTCGATGCTAGTGAGGATGACAGATCTGAAGCAACCACATGTACAATCCCTTAGTTATAATTTTTATAAAGGCAATGAAAGAATTACAGAGACCTGTAAGAGCTTCTAGCAGCAAGATCCAACGTGGTCTGTAAGGCATCAAACCAGCCTCAGACTCTGGGAAACATATGGCTGGGGAACCTCTCTGCCCAGAGAATCAGTCCCACCGTGGCCTGCCTCCTGTCAGAGGGCCTGAGAGGAGGTACAATAAAACAGTTGCTCGGCCTCGGCACAGCTGGCACTCCAGGCTAGTTAATTCTTTGTTTGGGGTCACTTTCCAATGCTTAGCAACATCCCTGGCCTCTGTCCAGTAGCACCCACAGTTGTCCTGACATTGCCAAATGTCCATGGCAAGGGGAAGGAAGTAACAAAGTCTGCCCCTCCTTCCTTCCCCAGTTAGGAACCAACTCTCTAGATGAAACTTGGGTTTTTTCACGATGTGTCTTCTAGTAGGCGTTGTGATGTGAGCCTGGCACCACCAGCATTCTGGGAGGCTGAAGCAGGCAGACCCCAAGTTTGAGCCTAGCTTGAGCAGTTTAGTGAAAAAGGAGGGGAGAGTCTAAGGATGTAGCTCAGCACCAAGGCCCTGGGCTCAATCCCCAAAGCGGTAAAAGCAATACTAAGTCCTTTACTCACGAACCAACTGTCGAGTGCGTTTTGTGCCTGGAGACACAGAGGAAGGTTAAAACCTGTGTTTGCCTGGAGCTACATTTCCGTTCGGGGTGATGGGCAGTCAGTGTGATGCATGTGGTTTTTCAGAAGAAGGGTATCGGGTGGCCGTGGCCTGGTCATTTTAACATACCCTTGAAAGGAATGAGGGCATGAGGAAATCAGCAGGAGGGCCTGCCTCGCAGCCTGGACTCCACCGGGCCTTCCGGCTGCAGCTCTGACGCGTGTCTGTGTGTTTCAGAGGGTCCTGCGCAGATGGGCAGCTGAGTGAACTCCAGAGCAGCCTGAACTCTGCAGCCTTTGTGCCCGTTCCCAGCTCCACAGGTGAGTGGGGGCTCCCGCAGGGACCGCGGGGTTGGGGGAGGGAGCGGCCACACACACACACACACACACACACACACACACGCTCTTCCACCTCTGACCCAGCTCCGGCCCAGAACCCAGAGTCCAGGCTCTTGAGCATCAGCAGGTGGCGTTTCAGTTCCGTTCTTCTTTAAAGCTGTGTGCTGCCTTGGGACAGACATTTTCTAGAACTAGTTTGGGCTGAATCAACTTCCCCATCTGTGAATGCTACCAAATCTCTAGCATTAGTGAAAGTGCTCTGCTTTGGGTATTTCTCCGTTTCTAGAGTATTTCCACCCATTACCTCTCTCGTATGAGCCTCACAATAAGCCCTGCAGAGTGATCTTCTCACCTTTCTCACGCGAGGAGAGAAGCTCTGAAATTGTGGGGCTTCTGGGAGATGGCTTGTGGGTCCCAGCAGAGTGTGTTGTTTGACCCAAGCCAGCTCATGCTGATGTCACTGACTGGGGCAGGGTCATTCATAACAACAGACTAAATCATCAAATCAGTGATCGGAAAGAAAATCACTGTGGTTCAGCTCAACAAATAATGCTTATTGGGCACCTACTCGGGAGAGTGCTGCACTAGCTAGTGAGGTACACATGGATAAGCAGGACGCTTGTTGCTGTCAGACAGCTTACACCCTCAGGGAGAGAAATGACAGCGGAATTGAGTGTGGTGTTGTCTGTAATCCCAGCACTCTGGGAGGCTGAGGCAGGAGAATCACAAGTTCAAGCCAACCCTGAACAGTTTAGCAATTTAGACCCTATCTCAAGTAATAATAATAATAATAAAATAGTAATAGTGGTGTTTTCAGAAAAGGACTAGAGATCTAGCTGAACCAGAAAATTCTGTCTCAGTCCCAATATTATGAAACAGAATAAAAGAGGGACAGAGGGAAGGGACAGAGGGAGCAAAGGGCAAGCAGGCAGCAGGAAGTGTGTTGTGGGTAATATTGCAGATAAGTTGGGAACTAGGGGCTGACTGAGCATTTGCTGTATTAGGCTCAAAAGTTCTAAATGCTTTACATGTAATAATTCATTGTTCACTAAACAGGCACATAATATAAGAGCTATATTCCCTCTTGTGTGTCTGAAGGTCATGAAATGTGTCTCGGGACCTACAGCTAGGAAATGGTCAGGCAGTATTTGCCCCCAACGAGCGGTGCTCTGGTTTTTTTAGGAACTAGAAGGATTCCTAGAGGAAGGAAGGGTGCCGCAGGGTCTGGAATGTGGCCTACTCAGGCAGAAGAGGGGAGGAATGAGCAGAAGTTCCGGGAGGCAGCACGGTGCACTCAGAGGCTGGGAGTATGAAAATGTCCCGTATTCTGCAAACCCCCCACTCAGCAGGGTGCGGAGGAAGTAGCAGGGCCTGTTTATGAGCCATGTAAGAAGCTGGGTCATTGTTCTGACAGGGATGGAGAGCTACCAAGGAGTTCCAGCAGAGGTGCCAGAAATGTAAGGAGAAGTTGACATAATGTTGACCTGACAATGGTCACATGAAGCCCAGTGGCTTGGCTATGTCATGAGAATAATTGTACATGTCTTATAGACTTACTATCAGCATTATGCACAGAAAGGCTCTATACCTACACCCACATCAGGCCATACTAATATTCTGATAGGAGTTGAACTTTTCTTTTTTTTTTTTTAGTACCAGGGACCAAATTAGGACCTTGCACTTCCCAGGCAGGCATGCTGGGGCCAAATACTATTTAACCATTGTCTTCTAGCTATAGGTCTCCAGACACATTTCATGACCTTCAGACACACAAGAGGAAACATAGCTCCTATATTATGAGGTACATCCCCAGCCTGTAATCTGATAGAAATATAAAGATCTGCTCTCTTAAGTTTGGCAATGGTTTTTTGTCTCTGTTCTTGTGATGCTGGGGAGAGACCCAGGACCTTGCCCATGCCAGGCAAGTGCTCTGCCCCTGAGCTACATCTCAGCCTTTAGAGCATGGCAGTTACTTTTAAGGGGTAGAATTTCCTTGGAACTGCAGTGGAAAAGAAGTGATGGCTGTGAGAATCTTGGGGAGTTTGCAGGAAATTCCACAGATAGAGCCCCTCAGTCCTCGAAGTTTGGCTCAGCTGGAGAAGGTTATAAAGCCTCGGAGTGCTACAGAGCCCTGACTTCATTGGCACGTCCAGTTGGTAGAAACTGAATTGAACTCTGTGTGCACTCTTGCCGAGAAAGTCAGAAATGTGAAGGATTGTGGAGTGGGAGTCATGTGCGGGGCATCTGGGTCATTAATGCGACACTTACTGATTCTTGTGACATCATTTGAAAGATGTTTATCATAATCGTACTGAATTTGGCATAAGCATAAAATCATAGGGCAAAGAACTCCTATTTCTCCCTGCCTTGTAATATTAACCATCTCCCCCTACTTCCATATTAACTTAACAAGCAAATTATTTTTATCATATGTAGGTAGCTTGTTATTTACTGCTTTTGTCCCCTAATGACTGGCTTTCTAAATACTTTTAACTTCAATCTACTCTGAGATTTTTGGTGTTTCTGACCCTTGGTTAAAGAAACACTAATGGACTGGATATTTTAGTGCATGCCTATAATTCAGCACTCAGGAGGCTGAGGCAGGAGGATCTCCACAAGTTCAAGACCAGCCTGAATGTCAGAACCTGTCTCAAAAAGCAAAACAAAAACCAGCAGGCATGATGTAGCACTTCCCGTGAAGGTTGTACTGCACAGCATGAACAGCTAACTGTTGCAGTTATCTGTAAACCAGTAAGTCCATGGCCTGTCAGTGTCTCACCTACAGATCCTCTGTTTTCTGTAGAACAATTAGACTTGAAACAGTTATTCTAGCAGTTTAGAGTAGTGCCTTAAGAACAGGAGAGGACTAGGTTACCAGGAGCCATTTTTCTTAAAATTCAGGAGGGAGGACAACCCCCACAGTGAGGAAGTTTATACTCCCCCTAGTGACTTGGGGTCTGTGCCTGTACAGGAATCCCTGGGCCATCTCTAAAAGATATTCAGTCCATGCCTTACCCAGTAAACTTCCTTGATTAAACAGAGTACGAATGAGTCTACACAGAGAGCAAGCGTCTGTTTCCTGGCCCCTTACCCCTTCTCCTACATCTGGTCGCCGAAGCTTTGACATCCGTGCCTGTATCCTCAGGCAGTCTGACTCACCTGGTGGTTTGCCATAAGGCAGAGTCCTTTCCTTTCCTCCGGGCATTGGGCTGACTACGTTCTTTTTACTCTCAGCATTAGGTAAGAGAGTGAAAGTGGAAGCCCCTCGCTAGCAGAGAGGCCCCGGAGTACTTTCCCCAGCTTCTCCACCTTAGCCTGGATATTCTGAGTTTGCTA
>PVIR01043323.1:0-11797 GCA_004026965.1 Petromus typicus
TTTTCACCAGTATGTAGCTAGAGTATAGAAATATGGCTGTCGCTGTCCACATATTGGTATATGTGCAGTTAGAGAGTAGCTTCTTTGAAACAACTCCAACCTAAGCTCTTCCTGTGAAGTCATGATGAACCTCAAATTCATTTTTTCCCTCTGTCTTTAAGATAGATTGTGTTCACATTGAAAGCTATGCATTCAACAGATATTTTCTGTGCAATCTCGCAGTTACAGTAAATTAGATGGAGGAGCATCCTCATTTCACAGAATCTGTCTTAAAATAGAAAGCAATGTAAACACAAGCACATATTGATGATGATCAAAGCAATACAGATTAAAAATTTAGATAGTAATAAAAAACAAAAAATAAAGTCAAAATGTTACAATAGAATCCCAGGAGGATTATGGTAGTGAAAAGGTGCAGAGCACCACCTCTGAGAAGATAGTGGTTAAGTTGTCTTCCAGGCACCAATAAGAAATTGACTGAGGGACAATATTAGTGAAGAGAATCCTAAATAAAGGAAATAGTATATGGGAGGGTCTTAAGAAATACACAATATCTAAGGGAAAAAACAAGGCTGGGGTGTCTGGGAATGGTGCTAAAGGAGCAGAGAAGAGGATGAAATAATACTGAAGTCTGGCTTACGGTAAAGAGAAAATATGTCAGGGTAGAGAGATTAAACTCTTACACTCAGTGCAGTGAAACCCCTGGCTGGAAGGTCAGGATCTGCTTCTTCAGCTGCCCTTGTCTGTTCCAACACTAACCCAGATTAAATTCTTCTCAACAATAAGATCCTCCAGACTATACCTCTCTTGGTACCCTTGCCTTGTGACTGCTAGTGGTTAGTTATAGGAGGGCCCAGTTAATCTCCTAAAACAGAGGATCACTCACAGTCTGTGAAAAATCTGTGGGCACCATAGGCTTACCTGTAATCAAGCAGTAGCTTCTATGAGGATCTCAATGCATTCCCATCACCCTAATTTTTCCTTTTGGGCCATTTAATATGAGCACATCAATGTTTATCTCAATTCCTATCACCATTATACATTTGCTTATTCTTATGAGATTCTGTATCCTAAACATCGTGTCATATATTGCCAAATGTTGTTATAAAATTATGACTAGGGCATGAATATATGAAGTTTTTCAACAATACTTTCTTGAGGAAATCCATGAGTAGACAAAGTAACAAGGGAGGTTAAACAAATGTAAAGTCTCGATTTCAAAAAATGAAGGGGTTGCGGGTGGAAAGGGGAAAAAATGAGAATCAAGTCATGTCATATTCTGGCACAAACTCTCAATGTTGAATGCAATAATGATGTGTATTCATAATGTACCAATAAATATTTAAATTTTTTTTTTAATGAAGGGGTTGAGCAAGGGATTTAGCTCAGTGGTTCTGGTGCCTGCCTTGTGAGTGCATGGACTCAGTTCGATTCCTGGTAACCACATACAACCATACTAGGCATGGTGAATCACACCCACCAGAAATCAGTACCACATACCACAGTGCTGGGTGTGGTGGCTCACACCTGTAATCTCAGCACTCAGGAAGCAGAAGAAGAATTTCTGAGTTCAGGGCGGAGGTTAGGACCAGCCTGAACTACAAAGCTAAATCTTGTCTCAAAAAAAAAAAAAAAAGAAAGAAAGAAAGATGAAAAGAGAAGGTTATACTGAAGAGTAAGAAGATAGCCCTGCTTTTTTTTTTTTTAAAGGTCTTATTGGCCATGGATTTAGTTCATCTGCCTTGTAAGCACAAAGTCCCTAGTTTGATCCCTGGCAACCACATACCACAGTGCCAGGCATGGTGACTCATACCTGTAATCCCAGCACTAAAGAAGCAAAGGCAGAAGGATTTCTGTGAGTTCCAGGTTCACCTGGGCTACGTAGTGAGTTTAGAGCCAGCCTAAACTACAAAGGAAGACCCTGTGTAAAATAATTTTTTTTAAAAAAAAAAGGGGGAAAAAAGGTATCTTCTTCATGTTCTTTTAACCTTTAAGAGCTCCCTCACTAGGAAAGCTCTTTAGTATGAAAATATTTTATTTTTCTACTTGCTATGGTGAATGTTTTAAGATGTTTTTACCCTCAAACAAACAGAAGAGTTTCTACATATACTTTTTGTATATGATGTAGGAATCTCTGACTTTTTGTCCAAATACAGCAACATCGGAAGAAAGGAAACAACTAGAAATTATAACTAAGGCCTATTTTCCAGCTAAGAAGTAAGGAGGTGAATTAGAAAAACATCTGCTTGGTTACCTGTCTTTTCTTTTATAGCCCAGGCAAGCCTGGAACTCACAACAATCCTCCTGCCTCTGCCTCCTGAGAGCTGGGATTACAGGCGTGAGCCACCATGCCTGGCACTGTGGTATGTGGTACTGATTGCTGATAGGCATGAGTCACCGTGCCCGGCATTTTGGTACATGGTTACTGGGGATCAAACTCAGGACCTTGTACTTGCAAGGCTGATGCCAGAACACTGAGCTACATCCCCCACCTTTCCCCCAGAATTCTTGAGGCTGGCACTGTGAGCAGAGTTCAGCTATCCAAAACAAAGTTTCTACAGTCAAAGTGCTGAATTCATGGATAGAATAAGCAACCATTTCTGATACAGAAGCACATGGAATCTGGACAAACTTTCAAAACCTAGTTCCTAAAACTCCTGCTCCTGCTTTGATTCTAAATTTAACTTTATATGTAATTTTATTACTTCATAGGGGCATTCTAATCCACTATGAAAAGTTGTATTGACCATTCAGAAACTAAGGCTGGACCACCAAGACCTACTTGACAAGGGCAAGCCTAACACCAGGCCTGTGTTCATTTTCATAGATTTAGTCAGCCAAGCATCTTGTCGCCTGCTTTTGGAGCTAAAATTCACAAGGCACAATAAATAGCTTAAAGAATCCATGGTCAGGAAAAGAAAGAGATTTAAAAATCATTGAAAGTACATTTGCTCTATCTTCACTATCCTGATTTACAAAGGTATTTTCCTTCTGTCTCAGAAAGATGCAAAGTAATACCATGTAGCCGATGAATGCAGAGAATAGACCTTGTCAGTTTACAGCACAGGAGGGATTCTTGAGGCTTAATATGCTGTGGGCTTCTCTGAAAGCATCTGCCTTGAAATTTTTATCACATAATTATGTAAAACAAACTCACATGCTTTGTAATATTTGTACTGCTGATTATAACATCTTAGAATTCTATACAGCATAAGAACAGCCAGACAGCATATTGAGATTGAAATCTAGGCACTAAAATGAAGAAAATCAAGTAACTCATACTATATTTTTGCATATGAACCAAACTAAAGTTTTCAAAACATCCTAAACTTGAAAGTTTCAATTTTATATTGACAAACTCTACAAGCAAACATGTGTGCACCCACACAAGCACACGTGCATACACACTACAAAACTCAAACTATTTGTAGAAACTAACTGAAAATTCTCATTAATTATATTTCACAAAATTTGTCTGTATCCATACAAATACACACAAACTGTAATACATATTAACATATTCCCATTAACTATGGGCGATAAAAATCATCCAAAGACCTAGATATTATACAATCTATTAGCTTTGCTCAGACAATCGCTTTGTCTCAGTAGTTTCCAAGTAGTATTTAATTCATGCAATAACCTTATACATTAACTACTTTCTTTTTAGTATTTCTTTTAATGTAATACAAATAGCTATTAAAAAGGAAAATACAAAAATGCTTCTTTGAAAAATAAAATTTCATTACAAAATGATTAGAAAGTTTAGTAGTGGCTTCTGGGTGGTAGAATTATAGATTTTTACCTTTTGTGTGCATACATACCTCTGTATATTTTAACGAATTTTGTTTGTAGTAACTAATTTTCATCACTAAAGACATTATTATTTTAAATAAAATAGAACAATAGAGAACACACAAGCCCAAATATCTGAAGGTTTCTCTTCTGTGAGAAACCCACAGTAAGAGTAGAAAGCAAAATAAAAGGAAAGAGGAAGTAAGGAGATAGACTGTTCTCATAGGGGAAGGGGATTGGGATGTGACAGCAGGGGAGCGACAGGGGTGGGAAGGAGGGAAGGGAGAAGGTATGGAAAAAGGAGTTGGGTGTGTCATGTGCACGTACCAACTCTACACAAAGAGTGTAAACATCACGTACTCTATACATGTGCCACACAAAAACAGGAAGGGGATCAAGAGATGGAAGTTGTGGGAGGGAGGGAAGGGGAAGGCGTATAAGAGGAATTGAGATGACTCCTGTATGTGTACCAACTCCACGCAAGGAGTGTAAGCACTGTATAGTGCACAGATGTACTAGTCTTAGTGTTAAAATAGAAAACAGGGAGGAAAAACAAAAGAAAACCCAAGGAGAAAGAAATCTGAAAGTTATTTCTAATATGCTTCTTCCAGAAATATCATGCAAGTGATGGAAACAATAAAGTTGCCTGGTTTTTATTACTTTATTTAATAAAGCCAGCAAAGTTTAAAAATAAATTTTTCTCCTAGGAAAATAAAATTAGTTCCTATGAATTTATCCCATGTGCCACTTAAAAATATTTGCCATCTTTCTCTGCTTCGCATCAACAAAGTAAGAAAATTTTTACCCCCTGCTTTAAGGCATTTAATTACCTAACTGTACCTACTTTTCACTGATGTGTGATGATTTATTAAAATAGATACAGCTGAATTCCAAGCACACACATATTTAATGCGTGAAAGTTTGTTGCCTTCTCAGGTACAGTTTTTTTCATCCTAAGTTTATAGTAAAACCCAAAGTGGCAATAACACACCACACCTAGAAATGTTACTAGTGTGTCAGAAACTGTATCTGTCCCATTAAAACTGAAACCTGAAGACATGAAAGCCAGGGATAATCAGACACACCAGCACATGCACACTTTCCATTGTGCAGTCAGGCATCTTTACAAGGCTTGTAAATACAAAGGAGAAGGCGAGTCTTACACGTCATTGCAGAATTAAGTATTCTGGTAGCCTACTTGATGTTCTGTAGAATACAGTTTAAAGACAAACTTCTTTCCTTTGAAGGAAGAACTGATTTCTATGTACACTAACACACAAACCTTAGTATATTATTTAAGATAAATAAAATGTATCAAGTACAAATACTTTTATCACTTGCCCACTTAAGACAGGTAATTTTCTAAAAGGTACAACAATTAAAATCAGAATGAAAAGGGGCCGGGGAATTAGCTCAGTGGTTCTGGCACCTGTCTTGCAAGCGCAAGGGCCCGGGTTCGATCCCCAGTAACCACATGCAGTACTGGGGATGGAGGCTCACTCCAGCAGCAACCACTACCACATACCACAGTGCTGGGTGTGGTGGCTCACACCTGTAATCCCAGTACTTGGGAGGCAGAAGCAGGAGGATTGCTGTGATGTGAGTTTGAGGCTGAGCTCAAGGCCAGCCTGAACTACAAAGTGAAACCCTGTCTCAAAAAACCTAAAAACAAAAGAAAGAAAAGAAAAGAAATTTTATGTCTTACTATCAGAACATATAAAGGTAACTTTACATAGAAGAAGTTATGCAATTATGGAATGAAGATCTCTACCTGAAATTATCCTGGATTGTCTACTTGGGTTTAAAATACAATGATGAATGTTCTGGTCAGAACTATACAGAGGAGAGATGCACAGAAAACGTAGTATGATAGGAGACTAAAAACTTTAGGTAGAACAGGAAATGCCCAGGATGAACGGGACCCAACAGAAACCAGAAACAACCAATGAAGTGTTCCTGGAGCCTCTGGAGTGAGCATGAGTCTAGCAAGCACCTAGATATCATACTTCTGGCCTCTGAAACAATGGGAGGAAAAATTTGTTATTTAATGCTATTAAAGTTATATATTTTGAATATTTTCTATTTCACAATATCTGTCATAAATAATCATGTATATATATATATATATAAAGAGTCAATAAAGACGTTATATACTTTGTTAAAGTAATAAAATATGACATACCATTTTTTAAAAAAATTATTTAATATTTTCTTGAGACATGGTTTCTCTATGTAGGTTCAGGGTTCAAGAAATAATTAAACTTACTGTGTAATCAGGATGTCTTTGGACTCACAGCAGAATTTCGACCTCAGTCTCTCAACTGATGGGATTACAGGCATGTGCCACAATGTCCAGCACTCAAATTGGTTTCTTTTTTAAATAAAGCCTTTTAGTTTTTAGTAGTAAAGACATGTTTTAATTAAGATATATTGATCCTTAACATTCGAAATGGAAATGCACACAAAGTTCATAAATTCACACAACAAGGACTGCCAAGTACATACATGTTTACACTTTCAATTATCTTGATTGGGTATTTGACAGTCTTTACAATGTCTCAAAATAAGCTTTGTCAACTTTTTAAAAGCATGTTAGTTTGGTGGCCTCCAGGCCCACACCAGAAGAGTGCCCAGGGACTGAGTATAATGGTGGACAGCGGCATTGGAGCTGGCATTTGGCACCATTGCATCTGCACTGGGGTTGGAGCTTCCTGGCCTCTAGGCCCATACCAGAAGAGCGCCAAGGGACTGAGTGTAACACAGGGCAGAGTCAGGGAAGTGGCAGCCCACGCCATATCAGCCAAGCAAGGCCAGAATCTGACTTTCTACATATCAACTGCAAAAGCACATCCAGGCACTCTGTACTGATAAGTAGCTAGGCCTGTTGGTACATCAGCCAGTACCATTGCAGCTGCACAGGGCCTGAAGCTTACTGGCCTCCATGCCAAACGCACAAGCGAGCCCAGGGACTCTGTATTGGTGAACAGGCAGGCCTACTGGAACCTCAGGCAGTTCCACTTTAGCAATGCAGGAGCGAGAGCCTTCCTACCTCTAAAGCAGATGGGAGAAGGTGTTCTGACCATATTGTTTGAGTGTCTTATATGGTGTGCCAGAACTAGAGGTTTTTCTTTAGGTCCTAATACAGACTGTAAAGAACAACCCAGGAAACATTGATATTTTAAGGGTCCTAAATGTTAAGAGGAAAGAGACTTGCAACAAATATCGCCAGAAAACAGGACAGATGCAAAGCCAAAAACAACAGCAACGACAAAAACTCAGAGATGAGGAAACACTCAAAGTCTCAGATACAAAGATCCTCATCTCAAGGTATCACAATAGGAAGGGAAATAGAGAAGTTTGAATGCTACTCTCCAGGGTCCTCAGAAAAGGTAACCAAAGCAGATCTAGTAAAATGGAAATCAGAACTGATCTCTGAGATGAAAGCAGAGATATTGGACACTGTCAACATGATAATTAATAAAGCTAAGGAGGAAATCATGGAGTTGATAGAATCCAAGATAGCAAAACCAATGGAACCTTTTAAACACCTACAAGCAGAAGTCCAGGAAATTTAAAAAGAAAGTAAAAGTTTACCCAATAGAATGAATTTGGCAGAAGACCATATTTCAGACCTAGAACACAGGATCTCAACCAATGAATAGCAAAGGCATGATCTATGGAAAAAAGCAAGCGATAATGAAAAGTCAATCCAACAGCTCCTAGATGATTCAACAAAGAATAACGTAAGATTGATTGGAGTCACTGAGGAAGCAGTAGACAATGCTAAAGAGATTAAAAACACTATTCACAGAGATAATGGCAGAAAACTTCACGGGAAAAGGAAAAGAATTGGACATACAAATATATGAAGCATACAGAATGCCACATGCCTGTGACATGAAAAAATCTACACTTAGGCATATCATTATAAAAGTTCCACATATCCAAAAAAGAATGAAATACTGAAAGCAGCCAGAGAAAAGAAAACAGTCACATTCCAAGGGAAGCCCATCAGGATCACAGCAGATTTTCAACTCACTCAATGCAAGAAGAGCCTGGAGTGAAGTCTTTCAAGCCCTACAGGAAAACAACTTCCAACCCAGACTGATGTATCCTGCAAAACTATCCTTCAAAGTTGATGGGGAAATAAGATACTTCCATGACAAAGAACACCTGAAAAATTTCACAAATGTGAAACCTGTGCTCCAAAACTATCTCAAGAATATCTTGGAGAAAAATAAAGAAAGATGCAAATCCATGAGACATAACCAAGCCAATCCAAGGGATGAAACAAGAAACTGATGGGGAAAGGGCAAAAACAAAATGACACAGCCAAGAACAGGAAAACATGGCAGCACTAAATTTACCTATATCAGTCATAACCATTAATGTTAATGGACTCAACGTGTCAATTAAGAGATACAGATGGCAGAGTGGGTCAAGAAGCAAGATCCTACAATCTGCTGCATACAAAAATACACCTAATTCGGAAAGGAATCCATGGACTGAAAGTAAAGGGATGGAAAACAATACTCTATGCAACAGGAAACAGCAAGAAAGCAGGAGTGGCAATTTTATTTGCAGACAAAATAGACTTCAAGCCAAAACTGAGAGACAGAGATAAAGATGGACACTATCATTTAGTACAGGGAAAAATACAAGAGAAAGAAATCACAATCTTAAATATCTATGCTCCAAATTCTAATGCACCCCCAACTGTATAAAATAAAAATTAATGGACATGAAAAACCAGATAAACTCCAATACAATCATAGTAGGGGACCTCAACACCCCATTGTCGCAAAGAGACAGATCGACTGGCCAAAAAATCAACAAGGAAATCCTTGAGCTCAACCGAACTCTTCAGCAAATGGACTTACTAGAAGCCTACAGAGTATTTCACCCCAAAAAGTCAGAATATACATTCTTCTCAACTGCTCATGGATCATTCTCCAAAGTAGACCATGTGCTCATTCACAGAACAGGTTTAAGCAAACATAAAGGGATTGAAGTAATTCCTTGTATACTGTCAGACCATAGTGCCCTGAAATTGGAGCTGAATAGCAAAGGAAAGCCCAGGATCTTCACAAACACATGGAAACTGAACAACACTCTGCTAACCAACCAATGAGTCACAGAACAAACTAGATAAGAAATTGAGCAGTTCTTACAACTAAACCATAACCCTAGTACAACATATAGAAATTTATGGGACACAATGAAAGCAGTTCTACAAGGAAAATTCATAGCAGTGAAAGCCTACATCCAGAAAACGGAGCAAACTCCAATAAGCAATTTCATGCTGAACCTCAAGCGACTAGAAAGAGAGGAGCAAAACAAACCCAAAGCTCACATTAGGCAAGAAATTATAAGGATCAGGGCAGAAATTAATGCAATTTAAATCAAGAGAATGGTTCAAAAAATCAATGAATTGAGAAGTTGGTTCTTTGAGAGGATAAACAAAATTGATAGACCCATAGCCAACCTCATTAAACACAGGAAGAAAAAAACTCATATCTACACTATTAGGAATGAGAACGGAGAAATTACTATGGACCCAGAGGAAGTCCAGAGGATAATAAACACCTATTTTGAAATTTTATACTTTAATAAAATAGAAAATGTAGAAGAAATGGATAGATTTCTAGATACATAGGAACTCCCAAAGCTGAACATAGAAGATATAGAAATGTTAAATACCCCAATATCAATCTGTGGAACTGAAAATGTAATTAAAGACCGGCCAACAAAGAAAAGCCCTGGACCTGATGGCTTTAGTGCTGAATTCTATAAAACTTTTAAAGAAGAGTTAGTGCCTCTACTTCTGAAATTATTTAATGAAACTGAAAGGGAAGCAATCCTCCCAAACTCATTCGTGCAAGCAACCATTACCATGATTCCAAAAGAAGAGAAAGACCCAACCAAAAAGAGAACTACAGGCCAATATCCTTAATGAACATCAATGCAAAAATCTTCAATAAGATACTGGCAAACAGAATACAGAGAATTATCAAAAAGATTATACACCCTCACCAAGTTGGATTCATCCCAGGGATGCAAGGATGGTTCAAGATACATAAATCAATAAATGTTATACACTATATTAACAGGCTTAAGGACAAAAATCATATGGTCATCTCAATTGATGCAGAAAAAGCGCTTGACAAAATACAACACCCATTTATGTTCAAAACTCTACAGAAGATCGGAATAGATGGTCTGTATCTCAAACTAATAAAAGCTATTAATGAGAAACCATCAGCCAGCATTATACTAAATGGTCAAAAATTGAAACCTTTCACATTAAGATCAGGAACAAGACAAGTGTGCCCTCTCTCATCACTTCTGTTCAACATAGTTCTGGAATTATTAGCCATAGAAATTAGGCAAGAGAAAGAAATAAGAAATAAAGATGAGAAAAGAAGAAGTTAAATTGTCATTATATGCTGATGCCATGATATTCTGTCTAGAGGATCCTAAAAACTCAATTAAAAAACTGCTGGACCTAATCGCCAAATTTAGCCACGTAGCTGGTTACAAGGTGAAAGTTCAAAAATCAATGGCTTTGTAGACACAAACAGTAGACCCACTGAGATACAAATTGGGGAGTCAGTCCCTTTCACAACAGCACCAAAAAAAAATTAAATAAAATATCTAGGAATCAATCTAACAAATGAGGTGAAAGAACTCTACTCTGAAAACTATAGCACTCTGAAAAAGGAGATAGATGATATCAAAAAATGGAAAGACATACCTTGCTCCTGGGTAGGAAGAACCAATATTGTCAAAATGGCAATACTCCCAAAACTACTATACAGATTCAACGCAATCCTGATTGAAATCCCAACAGCATATTTCACAGATCTAGAGAAAAAATTCAAACTTTCATCTGGAACCACAAAAGACCTAGAATAGCCAAAGCAATTCTAAGCAACAGGGACATGGTGGGGGTATTACAACTCCAAACCTGAAACTATACTATAAAGGCATCATGATAAAAACATCATGGTACTGGCAAAGTAACAGACCTGAGGATCAGTGGGGTAGACTAGAAGATCCAGAAACTACTCCAGACACACTGAGCCACCTCATCTTTGACAAAGGAGCCAAAAATCCTCAATGGAGGAAAGATAGCCTCTTTAACAAATGGTGCTGGAAAAACTGGGCTTTAACTTGCCAAAGATTAAAACTAGATCTAACTCTTTCACCATGTACCAAACTAAAAGCAAAGTGGATAAGAGACCTAAATATTAAAACAGACACTCTAAACCTGTTGCAAAACAGGTTAGGTAAAACTCTTGAAGACATTGGCTTAGGGAAAGACTTCTTGAACAAAACCTCTATAGCACAGGAATTGGCAAAAGAAATCAACAAATGGGACCTCATTCTATTAAAAAGCTTCTGCCCAGCAAAGGAAATCAGCAACAGAGCAAAAAGGCAACCAACAGTGTGAGAAAAAATCTTCACCAGCTGTTCCTCAAAGTGGTTACTATCTACAATATATAAAGAGCTGAAAAAAATCTGCCGACCCCAAATTTAATGACCCAATTCAAAAATGGGCATCTGAAATGAACAAATGTTTTTCATAGGAAGAAGTAAGAGCAGCTAAGAAGTGTATGAAGAAATGCTCAACATCATTAGTCATTCGAGTGACGCAGATGAAAACAACACTGAGATTTCATCTCACTCCACAAAGAATGGCTGCCATTTCAGAATTAGCCAGCAACAAATATTGGTGAGGCTCCGGAGAAGAAGGAACCTTTTTTCCACTGTTGGTGGGAATGTAGACTCGTACAACCCCTGTGGAGATCAGTTTGGAGAATCCTCAAAAAGCTAGGATTGGTCTCCAGGCCCACGCCGGAGGAGCGCCCAGGGACTGAGGTTAGCAGCGGGCGGCCCAGGAAACGGCGACTGCGGCACCGAGTCTGCGCCACTGAATCTACGCCGGGTCTGGAGCTTACTTGTCTCCAGGCCCACGCCGGAGGAGCGCCCAGGGACTGAG
>PVIR01043324.1:0-11804 GCA_004026965.1 Petromus typicus
AAAAAAAAAAGAAATATCAGTGAACCCTCCCACATGTACAGAAAAACACAGTTACTGAAATGACTGAAATATAACTTAGATATAAAAGAACAGGAAATTCAAGAAAAATTCTGTAACAATAATAGGTAATAATGTAAAAACAGATAAAAGATGAAAAGTCTGATAACACTTTACTAAATCAGAAAATATATGCAGTTTGGTAGATGCTATTTAGTTATAAAGTACATGACAAATTACAAGTGTAGAACACAGCACTTATTTAAGTAGAAAGGATGCAGAAGAATATGAAAAACAAACAC
The DNA here is from genome assembly GCA_004026965.1 of Petromus typicus. Taxonomy (NCBI): domain Eukaryota; kingdom Metazoa; phylum Chordata; class Mammalia; order Rodentia; family Petromuridae; genus Petromus; species Petromus typicus. Next base: position 300 of record PVIR01043324.1, read on the forward strand.
ATTTTAAGACACAAAAAATAAATCTTTTACTATGAATTAGAAGTAAGCCAGAAATCGAAAGCAAAGTATTCATACTAAAATGGACACGTGAATTATTACAAAATTGTATATAACTTTTTCACTTAAAGTACCAACTATGAAATTTGATAAGAAATCTGCCCACAAAATTATAAGACGTTTTTCACTTGAATACACACTGAAAGTTGATGAGAAAATGTCAAGCAGTGAACTCTTTCTGGGAAAATGTGTACAAAACAAATTAAGTTTGAAACATATCAAAGACATAATAGGGTGGTTGTTGTGAAAATATTGTTTATCAAATACAATAAGAAAGAATCAGTGGTAGTTTTATTAATAAGGAATGCATTAAAGTGTGTGCTAAGAATAATAAGGAAATATTTACTTAGTTGATAGTGATATGGATTTTCAAATTATCATAAAGAAAATTTGTGATCGTGCACCTTGTCATATTTTAAAATCATGTAGAGACAAGCAAAACAAAAACTGAAATTTTTTCTGATGATGATGAGCAAGAGGGAACGTAGGGTTTAGAAGAAAAAATACCAATTAGGAAAAAAACATGTCCATATTCTGAGGAATTGCATCAACCTTGTCTCAGACAAAGATAACACTTCTGCAATAACAGTCTGAAAAGGTTGTATGAGCAAGTCAAATTTGTTACACATGGGTAGCTTCAGACAAAACCTGAAAAATACATGGTCCAGTCTGGAATATTCCAGAAGAGTAGAGAACTTCCATAGCCGAGTGTCCCCTGGGGTCAAGATGTGTCAGACATGCATGCTCTTATCCATCAGACAAGGAGTAGTAATGAGATGTGCATGTTAACTAGGCCTTTCACCAAGTTTCCACAGACAGAACACTTACATACTACAAAAAGGTATTGCACTACAAATATATTGTGTTGCAAAATCAAGTATCTGGCTCCAGCAATTACACTGCAAAGAGGTCACTTTCTAGGAGACAAATTACAAAAGGTTGGATAATGTGGAGCAGAGGAACTATTGAGGACAAGCACTGCTACATATGTTAAAATCTGCATGGAAATTATTTTTCTATTTTTAATATGAAAAAGGATGAGATTTGTAACATGTTACATTTGTTAGTATGCTCAGAGCTTTCAGTCTTGTGTTCCAAATGATGTTGCCTTTTCAGGGTTTTTCCTCCTGTGAGGACCTGAAGCTGACAGTAGCTTCTTGGGTTTTGGTGGTGGCAGAGCCAGCCTTCTGCTGCACCATATTCACCCCGAAGATATCATCACATTCTGCACATTTACATCCTTCATTCAGCATTACTGTTGCCTCTGTCCGGTACTCTAACTTTATGGGGAAGTCTTGTCTGTAATATGATGTATAGTTCTTCATAACAGGAACTTTTTATAAGCCTCATCCTGAATGTCTTTTCCTTTTCCTTCTTTCATACTCCCTTTGAAAATGTAAACATTATCTTTGCATGTACAAATTGGAAATTGACACCTACACCCTAAGTCATGACATTTACTTCAGCATAAGTTCTTGGACTATCTAGAAAACAGTTCTTCCAGGAACAAATGATCATATTTAGGTATTCATCTTGATTTCAAATGTGCTTTTTAAAAAATCTTTATTGGTACATTAAATATACACATCATGATTGCACTCCATAATGGGCATTTGTACCAGTATAAGACACAACTTAATTCTCATTTTTTCCCATAGCCCTATCCACCCTACCACCCCCTCATACCTTGAGGATATCCTCATAAGTGAAATAAATAGGTCACAGATAGGTACATATCACATCTTTTCTCTGGTATGAGAAAATGAAGATGTAAATGAGTCCTAGAATTGTATGTTATATATTGTGAAATAGAAAATGCTCAATGTAAAATAAGGTGAAAGGGGACAATGTTGAGATTGTAACAAAAAAGTAAGGAAACAAATGTGCTTTTTAACTCAAGTTGTCTACAAAAAATGTACAAAAGACATATATAAAATAAGATTTATTTACATCAACAAATGAAGAGGGCACCTGCTTCACAAATTTTCCATGAAACTTTGTCCATTATTTGTTCTAAGAAAGAAATACAAGGCAACTTTTCTTTGGTCTGTTGTAAGAATGCTAATCTCATCCATGATAAATCCATATGCAGAATTAAATAGGAATCCACTTTCAAAAATCTTCCTAAAGCCTGCAATTCAGGTTTAGGCTCTTAGGATACGAATTGGGAGGAGTCACAGCATTCAATTAATAAATGATACTGTTCTGGACTGGCATATAGGCATTTATTGAGTCTATTCTCTCTACTTTACTCTCTTTTCAGGCTTATTGCCAAGAGTTACCAAAATGTTCTAGCCTTCATTTTTGCCATTGAGGAGATCAACAGGAATCCTCTTCTTTTACCTAACATCTCATTGGGTTATGAGTACCACAATTTACTATACAGCCACTGGTTGTTTTTAGAGAATGTCCTCACTTTGCACACAGGAAAAACCGGGATACCTAACTACAGCTGCGGAAGAGAGACTAAGTCTATTGCATTGCTAATAGAATCTCTGTGGGCAATTACTTCTCAAATTGGACCATTGCTGGAACTCTACAAATTTCCACAGGTGAGGGAGGGTAGCTAGGGAGAGGTAAAATCATGTCACATAGTTGATAATTTCCTAATCAATTTCTAAGGATGGTGAATGGATGGACTGGATTTGTGTGTAACCTAGACTGGAAATGATCAACGTATAATACACCGGGGTTTGTCAATTAAACACATTTTCTTTATGTATATCAGAAAAGAGGGAGAGAGGAAATGAAAGATTTGTGGAACTCAGAGTGTCTCAGTTATTTCCTAAAACAGGATACTTATTAAGTGAGATGACTAAATATATGTGATAATGTGTATTTCCTTCTGCAATTTTCAGTGTTTCTTAGTTGCTTTTAGGTGAAAGACTACATCAACTCTCTTCATATATTTCCAATTGTCTTCTCATTTTAGATCACCTTTGGCAGTTTTGATTCTAAGTTCAGTGACAATGGCCAGTTTCCCTCTCTCCACCAGATGGCTCCAAAGGATGAATCTCTGGCCCTTGGCATGGTTTCCTTGATGCTTCATTTCAGCTGGACCTGGGTGGGACTGGTCATCACAGAAGGCCACAATGGTTTTCAGTTTCTCTCAGATATGAGGAGAGAGATGGAGGAGAAAGGGGTCTGTATAGCATTTGTGAAAATGATCTCAAATATTCTTGTATCATATGTCTGGAGTCCAAAGATGCAAGATTTCCTGAGAAGAGAAAGATCACCAGTAAATGTGGTTATCATTTACTTTGATACTGATAGTATAAATAATGTCAACTATCAGATAGGGTTCCGTTTAGTGACTTGGAGAGTCTGGGTGACAAACTCACAATGGCACGCAGACCTGGCTGGGAGAAATTTCATCCTGGACTCATTCCATGGGACTCTCATTTTTTCCCACAACCATGAGGAGGTTTCTGGTTTTAGTGAGTTTATCCAGACAGCTACTCCCTTCAAATACCCAGAGGACACTTTCCTCACTCAGTATTGGTTAGAGAATTTCCATTGCTCATTCTCTTACTCTGACTGCTCACTGAAGGACTGTACTCCTAATGCCTCTCTGGCATGGCTGCCTGTGAATCGTTTTGACATGACCATGAGTGAAGGGAGCTACAACACGTACAGTGCTGTGTATGCGGTGGCCCATGCTCTCCAGGAGATGCTTTTTCAAAAAAGTCAAACACAATCAATGGGAAGTGGGAACAATATGATTTTCTCTCCCTGGCAGGTAATGTGTTTTTTACTGTAAGTCTGGTCCTGTTATCAAAACCACATGTAGAGGTTCCCATGCATGCTGAAAACTAGTAAAGAAAATTCCTTTCTCTGAAACCTACAAGATTCTATACTAATTTTACTGAGGAGATATATTTTGATCTAGAAATAAATCAAGAACATTGTGTTATTTACAAAGATTCTAACCTTCTGACATCATATTTTCCATTAAAATTGCATACTTACAGTTTATATGTGATACATTATAGATATTATGGATATTTTGTATAAATTTTATGTTTTATTCTTTTTCTTTGAGACAGGGTCTTGCTTGTAGTTCAATCTGGCCCTGAGCTCATTATGTAGCCCATGCTAGCTTCAAATTCACAGCAATTCTTCTGTCTCTGCCTCCCAAGTGCTGGGATTACAAACGTGAGCCACCACATCAAGCACTGTAGTATGCGGTATTGATTGCTGGTGGAAATGAATCACCATGCCCAGTGTTGTTGTATGTGACTAGCGGGGATCAAACCTGGGCCCTTGTCCTTGCAAGGCAGGCTCCACAAAGATAAATCCCTGGCCCTTATGTTTTATCCTATCTTCCATAACCACCTAAGACTATAAATGTCACTATGCAGTTAGATGGCATGGAAATAATCATGCAAATCTGAGTGAAAATATTCGACATTAATGTGAACCATATATTTATAGGATATTTTTTGAAATATCTTCTCTCAAAACATGAAATGTTAGAAACTTTATGATATTTAATGTTCTAGTCTATGCCTGTGTTAAAGTTCTACTATAACACAAGAAATAAAAAAAATTAGAGATTACCCCACATTTCAGTTTTATTCAATAATACTGAAGTCCAAATCATCATAAAATTATGTATCCTTTTTAGCTTCACCCCTTTTTGAAGAACCACCATTTGAACAGTCTCAATGGAGAAGAAGTAGACTTATACAAGAAAAGTAAAGTGGATACAAAGTATGATATTATTAACTTGTGGAATTTTCCAGAAGGCCTTAGACTTAGGGTGAAAGTCGGAGAGTTTTCTCCTCATGCTCCACTTGGTCAACAGTTGTTTTTGTCTGAGGAGATGATAGAGTGGGCTGCAGGAATTACTGAGGTAAGTTGGATCTGCCCTTAATTCATCTTATTAGAAAAATAAATCTGTTGTATTTTTGTATCATGGGTCATAAAAGGTTCTAAATGAAAATTTAACAATTTGCCTTTCAGTGTAAATACTTTTATGTATCTTATTTTTGATGAATGGAAACAAAGCTCCTTGAGTTACCTATATTTTAGTAAATATTTATGTTTTTATCATTAAACAAATGTAGGACTTAAGCAAATGTTTGGATGGATAGATTTATAGAAATTAAGTTTGTCACTGTGGTGGTGAAAGATTATGTAGATGTAAGAGAAGTTACAATCTGATTGTCCTCAGACTCCCCGCTCTGTCTGCAGTGAGAGCTGCAGACCTGGATTTAGGAAATCTCCCTTGGAGGGGCAAGCTCCTTGTTGTTATATTTGCATCCACTGCGCAGAGAATGAAATCGCCAATGACACAGGTAAAAGTAAATTTTGTAATTTTGCTTTCTTTTCTCTAACATAACCTCAAAAAATAATATAATTTCGAACAGATGAACAAAGGCAAGTTCTTTCTTCCATCATACAACAACTCACCTCTGTCATATCATCCTTCCAAAACCACACAGGCTATCCCAAGTTATATCTGAGATATTTTTTATTTTTTATTTTGCTTGCCTGGGAATGGGAAAAATCTACCAGTCTACCAGCAGCCAACACATCACAGTCTACCAGCAGCCAACACATCATGCATTTAAAAAAATACATATTTTATCCTATCTTAATGTAATACAATTAAAGTTAATAAAGAAAATACAAAAGCTGTGTTATGGAAAACAAGTTTTTATAATGAAGATTTTAAGAAAATGACAATAGTCAGTTCAATATATATGTCATGATCTTAAAATATATATTTTCATTCACTCAATTTATTTCTAATAATACTGTCCTTTCTTTTATGTCTAAAATATTTTAATTATTAACAATGTATTTCACACTCAGTACAGTTTTGTACAATTTCTTCCTACATAAGAAAATCGATTATTCTTTTTGGGTCTTATTTACACTGTCATATTTTCACTCTAGAGAGACAATGCAATATCTACCTAAATGTGCTCAATTATTTCCCACAGCAGTATATTCTTAAGGTGCCTCCACTTACCTAGGGTTGTCTTAATTTTATCCTCTTTTGTGACTGAATAGTATTCTATTTTATAGAAATAAAATTGTCAGGTGATAGGCAATTATCTTGTTTCCAAGATTTAATTTTTGTAAAAAATTACAAACATGGTTTCATATATCACTGTGGTATTATGCTTTCAGTTTTTTGGGGGAAGATACTGGGAGGGGAAGAGCTTGGTCAAATGAACCCTCTAACCCTAGTTTTTGAGGAATCTCCATACTGATATCCACGGAGTTTGCACCAGTCTGCACTCTCACCAAAAGTAGAACAGCATACTTTTTTCACAAAATCCCTACCAGTATTTGTTCTTGGTTGACTGCTTCTGTGTGTGTGTGTGTGTGTGTGTGTGTGTGTGTGTGTCGCTCTCATGCCCTTTAAAGGATATATTTTAAATTGATTTTATTAGTACATTTTATATACATATCACGATCACACTCAGCACTGACAGTTTGTACCTGTATATTATATGACTTGATTCTCATTTTTCCTTATCCCCTACCCACCCTACAGCTCCCACCCCTATATACATAAGCTTTGTTTCCCATTTTCTATAACATCACAATTTTTTTTACAATTTAGAAATAAACAATGAAAACTGCTACTAAATTAGAAGCAGAAAGAAATTGTCTTAGTTCTATAAATAACATTTATCAGTGCAAAGCAGATATCACACTTTGTATTTCAATATAAAAACAAGAATGATATAAACATTCTTCATGTGATAACTTCTGGTGTCTGTTACACTGGAAAACTTGTCCAGTAGAGTATTTTCATGCAGATAAAGAAGGGACAGGGAAATGTTCTCAGAAAGGACTTAGTTTAACTGGTATTATTTGCCAATGTAAGTAGAGTATAAGTGTAGTGAAATGAGTGGTGACTACATGAAAGATTCATTTTAAAACATTTCTAAAATTCACTTATAACATGCAAAGATAAAATTTATGATATATTATTTATTGTATGCAATAGTATGAAATATCTACTGATAATTTTTTCTTATTCTTAAATTCATTTTAGTGGTATATTGTATAATAAATTGTAATGAAATGTAACATTGAAAATCTGTACCTGTACATAACACATCTTGATTCTCATGTTCTCACATTTCTGTGTCCTCCCTACAACCCAACCCCTTTTTACATATGATTTGTTTCCTCTTTTTAACCATCACATTTTTCTTTCCCTTTTTCCTTTCCCTTAACCACACTTTTTCTTTTTAACATTTTCTTACTGTTTCATACCTATCATGCATTTTGATACTCACTTACAACTTCAATTTCTAAAACTAGAAAAAGCATACCACAATTACATATCTGTGTCCTCTTTGTTTCACTTATGTGAAACAAGTAGGTCCTCGAGATACATCCATTTGAGTATGAATGACTCAATCTTATCATTTTTAATGGCAGAGTATTACTCCATTCTATAACAGAACCACATCTTCTTTATTCAGTCTCCAGCTGATGGACGTTTGGGTTGTTTCCAAGATTTACCAATCACAAACTGAGCTGCTATAAACATGGGTGCACAAATGTCGCTGTGATATGAATCTTTTAATTCTTTTGTGTAGATACCTAGCAGAGTGGTGGCTGGGTCAAATGGGACCTCCAATCCTAGCTTTTTGAGGAATCTCCACACTGATTTCCACAGAGGTTGTATAAGTCTACAATCCCACCATCAGTGGAAAATGGTTCCCTTTTCTCCACAGCCTCACCAACATTTGTTGCTGGCTAATTCTGAGATAGCAGCCATTCTTTGTGAAGTGAGATGAAATCTCCGTGTTGTTTTCATCAGCATCTCTCGAATGACCAATGATGTTGAGCATTTATTCATGTACTTCTTAACTGCTCTTCTTCCTCTGAAAAGTATCTGTTCATTTCAGATGCCCATTTTTTAATTGAGTCTTTCAATATGAGTGGGTTGATGTTTTAAAGCTCTTTATATATTCTAGATAGTAGACCTTTGCCTGAGGAACAGCTGGTAAAGATTCTTTCCTGTATCGTTGGTTGCCTTTTCGCTCTGTTGGTGGTTTCCTTTGCTGTGCAGAAGCTTTTTAAAAGCGTGAGATCCCATTTGTTGATTTCTTCTGTCAATTCTTATGCTATTGAAGATTTGAAACAACATTTTCTTCCTCCAGTCTTTATTTTTATTTATTTATTTATTTATTTTGAGACAGGGTCTCGCTTTGTAGTTCAGGCTGGCCCTGAGCTCAGCCTCCAACTCACATCACAGCAATCCTCCTGTCTCTGCTTCCGGAGTGCTGGGATTACAGGCGTGAGCCAACATGCCCGGCACTGTGGTATGTGGTACTGATTGCTGCTGGGGTGAGTCTCCACACCCAGTATGGTATATGGTTACCGGGGATCGAACTCAGGCCCTTGTGTTTGCAAGACAGGCACCGGAACCACTGAGCTAAATCCCTGGCCCTCATCCAGTCTTTTGTTGATGGCATTTGGGGTGTTTCCAATATTAGTTATTAAAAAATGAGGTGCTGTAAACATGGGTACACAGATGTGACTGCGACATGATTCTTTTAATGTTTTAATGTATATATCTCACAGAGGAATAGCAGAATCAAAAGCGATCTCTAATCCTAGTTTTTTGAGAAATTTCCACACTAATCTCCACAGTGGTTCCATCAGTCTACATTGCTATCAAGAGTGGAGAATGGTTCCTTTCTCCCCGCTGCTCTACTGGTGTTTGTTGTAATTAGTATCATTTTTTGTGGAGTGAGATGGAATCTCATTGATATTCTCATCAGCACCTCTTGAATGACAAGCTGTGGTGAGCATTTATTCATACTTTTTTGCTGCTTTTCTTTCTTAATCTGAAAACTGTCTGCCCATTTTAGATGTTCAAATTTAACCGGGTGTTTACATTTGGAGAGATAGTACTCCTTTGTTGAAGAAACAGCAGGTAAAAAAGTGTTCCTCATGTTGCAGCCTGTCTTTTCACTATGTTGAGCTACTTCTCTTGCTGTGCAGAAGCTTCTTTTTTTTAAAGTCAAATCTTTATTGGTATACTATACATACAAATCATTATCACATTCAACATTGAGAGTTTGTACCAGAATATGATATGACTTGATTCAATTTTCCCCCTTCCTCTACCCACCCTATAACCCCACCACCCCTATAACATAAGCATTGTTTCCTTTTTTATTACTATCACATTCTTTCCCCCTTTTTATATACCCCTACACCTTTCAACTATTTTCTATTTCACAATATCTACTATATGTACTAGAACTCCTGTATATCTTCGTTTTCTCATACCAGAGAAAAGATACAATAAGCTTCTTAATGAGAGGAAAACCCCTCTGTTGATTCTTTTGTGAGTTCTCATGTTTCTGAAGTTTCATTCTTAAAGTCGTCTTTCTCTATGCCAGTGTTGCCAAGAGTTCTACCTAACCTGCTTTGTAGAAGTTTTAGTGTTTTTCTTTAATATTTAGGTTTCAAATTGGGGATTATGATACCCCTTGCCATGATATTATTGTCTAGAAATGATTTTGATATTCAAGGTCTTTTATGATTCCAAATAAATTTTTGAATTTTTTTTAGATCTGTGAAATATGCTGTTGGGACTTTAATTGACATTGCATTGAATCTGTATGGTAATTTTGGCAGTATGGCTATTTTGATTATGTTGGATCTTCCTATTTAAGAGGAAGAGATATATTTTTATTTTCTGATATTCTCCTTGATCTCTGTTTTCAAAGTATGGTAGTTTTCAGAATAGAGATCTCTCACCTCCTTTATTAGATCAATTGCTAGATATTCCATTTCTGATGTTATTATGAAAGGAGTTGATCTCCAATTTCTCTTTCAGTGTGTTGGTTTGTTTATACAAAGACTATTGGTATTTTCCTGTTGACCTTGTATACAGCTATGCTTCTAATTTTGGAAATTAAGTCTAGCATTTTTTGGCTGACTTTTTGGGACTTTCTATATAGAGTATAATGTCATCAGCAAATAATGACAGTTTAAATTTTTCCTTTCATATCTTTAATATTTACTGCTTTCTCTTGTCTAATTGTTGTGTCTAATGCTTCCAAAATTGTATTAAACAGTGGTGACAGTGGATGTCTTTATCTTGTTCCTGATCTTATCATGAAAAGTTTGAGTTTTTCACCATATATTATGAATCTGACTATCGTTTTCTCAAAAATAGCTTTTATCAAGTTGAGATAAAGACTTATAAATCCTTTAGGTGTTTAGAAATACACTAATTGTAAATTATAAGAGAATTTGCAAAAATAAAAATGAAATAAGTGATTAGGAAAACCATGATCATGCATGGAAAATTCAATGAAGAAACATGTCCAGATTTAACAAATTGATGTATTGATCTCAGGCAATTCAAATCCATATTCAATTATGTCTTTTAGTGAAAATCACAACCTTGTATTTGTATTCCTTCCAACATAAAGTACTACTGGTAATGTCTACTTCCTTGAAACTTTTCAAAATATTGTGCTTTACTAATAACTACTGAGTTCATAAACCCCCAGGGAAACATGTACAGACATTTAATTTAGGAGAAGGAGCACTGTGATTTGTGGAAAGACTGATTACTCTTATGAATATGATAAATGAATAAAGATAATAAAGTGATATTTATATCACACACAAGCAATACTAATGAAGAACTTTCTCTTATATATTTCACATGACTAGAAACAAAATAGAAATTTGTCTGATCAAATGATCTTGAGGTAAGGGATTAATAGGAGAGAAAAACTGAAATTGGAGTGATGAATTTGAATTTCCCATTAGACATGGAGCAGTGTGTGGTGTGTCAAGATCACCAGTATGCCAACATGCACAGAAACCATTGCCTTAAAAAATCTGTGACTTTTCTGGGTTATACAGACCTCTTGGGGAAGACTCTGGCAGGAACAGCCCTGAGTTTCACTTTTATCACGACTGTCATACTTGGGCTCTTTGTGAAGCACCAAGACACTCCTATTGTCAAAGCCAACAACCAAGCTCTCAGCTACATTCTGCTTGTCTCCCTCATCTTCTGCTTCCTCTGCTCCTTACTCTTCATTGGCCGTCCCAACACAGCCACCTGCATCCTCCAGCAGACCACATTTGCAGTTGTCTTCACTGTGGCTGTCTCCACTATCTTGGCCAAAACTGTCACCGTGGTTCTGGCCTTTAAGGCCACTGCTCCAGGCAGAAGGATGAGGCAGCTGCTGGTATCAGGAGCACCTAACTACATCATCCCCATCTGCTCCCTCATCCAGCTCACTCTCTGTGGAGTCTGGATGAGAACAAATCCACCCTACATCGACACAGATGCACACTCTGAACATGGCCACATCATCATCGTGTGCAACAAGGGCTCCCTCACTGCCTTCTACTGTGTCCTGGGATACCTGGGCTTCCTGGCCCTGCTGAGCTTCACTGTGGCTTTCCTGGCCAGGAACCTGCCTGACACCTTCA
>PVIR01043325.1:0-11792 GCA_004026965.1 Petromus typicus
AAGTATGTTCAAAGCAGGAAGGATCAGTGACAATGTGATTTTACTTTTACTTTTAAAAAGTCACATATTCACAGTATTTTCTGATTGCACCAGACAGTTATGTATGACTTGCTGGAAAACCTTCTGAGAAGTTAAAATTTTAGACAATTTCTTCATCGTGTAAACATCAGAGATTATACTCACAGAAGCAAAGATTATATAGTATACTATTATCTGGCCTACATGGTGTATGTGTGTGTGTGTGTGTGTGTGTGTGTGTGTGTGTGTGTGTGTGTGTGTGTGTATAACTGTGTTTTAATAACACACAAGTCAAGCAAGCACAGAAGAATGCAATCAAAAGATATGACAAGCAGCTGAGGCTGCTACCAGTGTTGCACAGCCAACCGTCTTACAAGTAATTTTTAATAAAAAAGGAGCACACTCTAAAATAAATGTAAAAACTCTGTTTTAGTTAGTGTATAAACCAGTAATAAAAAGTTATTATGGGTTATGAATTATTAAATGTTTTATACTTTTATATGCTTGGCCAATGAGTAGGTTTATTTATACCTCCAATACCTTAAAAATATGAGTGATACTTTTTGCTGTTATGACTCTGACGTCACTTGGTGATAGCAATCTTTAGTTCTATTAGAATCTTATGGGACTAACTTCACTAGTAGTGTTTGTCTGGGATTTAAATATCACTTCTGTTATTGTCTTATTTCTCTTCTTTTTAAAAAAATCAATAATTATTGTAAAGTTTCAAGTCCAAATGCTGCTACAAAATAAATTTCAGTAACCTTTAAGAAATAAATTTCATGGACTGGGGATTTAGCTTAGTGGTTCTGGCGCCTGTCATGCAAGTGCAAGGGTCCAGGTTGGATCCTTGGTAACTACATATAATAATAAGCTTAGAGATTAATGCCCAGTGGCAATCAGTACCACATACCACAGTGCCGGGCATGGTGGCTCATGCCTGTAATCCCAGCACTCGGGAGGCTGAGGCAGGAGGATTGCTGTGATGTGAGTTTGAGGCTAAGCTTAGGGCCAGCCTGAACTACAAAGTGAGACCCTGATTCAAAAAACCTAAAATAAATAAATAAATTAATTAATTAAATAAATTTCATTATGTGCAATAAAATATAATTATCACGAGTTTAACCCAGTAATCACAAGTGCAATATTTTATCCCAAACTAATTACATTTGTAGGTAAATATGTGTCTTTTATTTTACTTTTCCTTAATGACAGTGAAATTCTGAACAAAATCAAAATGCCTGTCATAGAATATACTTAAAAATAGGTGTAACAATATTCTAAGGAAACATAAATTTGATTTTAAAAATTCACTCAAATCAGATATTAAAAAGCCAACATGAGCAATTCATGAGAAATACAAAAAGAATATGTTCTGCAAAGATTTCACATCTTGTAGTTATTAGGCATAAAATATGAAATCATTATTTTTGTTTGTTTCAAAATAGAATGTGACATTTAAAAAGGAGTAGCAAATCATAGTCTTCAGCTGAACAAATCTGACAAATAATAGAATCTAGGAATAAAAGTTAAATGTAGTAATTGAAATTTAGAATTGATAATTTTCAGTAAAAATTGAATAACTTGAATTAATTTTGCCACCAAGGCCATGAAGAATGAGTTTTTAAAAGGCTTTTTAAAGTCAATGCTTGGTGTGGATAAAAAATTCAGAGAGAACATCTTGATGTTTGGAAATGCTTTCATTTACCAGTAATTGTTGATGTTACAAATGGTTACCGAGAGTCAAGGAATCTGGGTAGCCTCTGTGTTAACCACAGCCTTCAAGAAATACAATGGTGCATCATAAGTAGGCCAGTCTATGCAGAAACTACCCCTCCCCCCAGATTTGAGGCATCGCAAACCCTGAAGTTGAATTCAAGTATTAGGATACAACTCGTTCTCAGTTTTCCCTGCAAAGCAAACGGAAAGTGCCTTTTGAAATATTGACATCATCCTAGGCCTTGAATCATTTTTGTGATCTTTTCAGGTAATGTCCTTCAACCCAACAAGTAAAAATAAGAAATAACTAGGAACACAAGAGAAAAAAACAAAATTAATGAGACCCCGGAGAAATAAGCAACAGAATCAGATCCAGAATGCTGAAGTTGTTTGAAGTTGTCTGACAGATTTCTGAAACTGAAGTTTAGTGCATTCAATAAAGCAAAAGAGATTTTACAGGAAAATTACAGATTCTGTAGAGAAACATGAACTGTAAAAGAGAGAACATTAAGGACAGATAATCTGAAACTAAAAAAATAAAATAAGTGAGTTAAGAAGAGCAAATTAACATTTATACATATCAAAAGAATATATCCAGAAAGAGGAAATGAAAATCAAAAGTACAACGCAATTTCATGTCAGTCTAGGCAGATGGCTAACAAAAATATAGAAACCAATAAAATCTGTGAGAACATGAGGAAAAAAGAACCTTTCTGCACTGCTGGTGGGGATATAAATCAGTACGACCACTGTGGAAATCATTACCAAATTCCTCTGAAAAAACTAAAGATAGAGCTACCATGTAATCCAGCTATATACCTGATGCAATTAGAATTAGCATACTCCAGGGATACATGCACACCCATGTTTATTGCTGCACAGTTCACAACAGCCCAGGTGTCCATCAACAGATAAAAAGCTAACAAAAACCTAGTATAAGTATATGATGAATTATTAGTCAGCCACAAGGGAGAATAAAAATTGAAAGCTCATTCCCACAATACCATAAAGTGGAAAAAGTGCTGATACAATTTTTTGAGTTGTTTTAGCTAGTGACACTACCATTATGCCTAATTTTCTAAAAAATTCTATCCCTTTCTATTTGAAATCCAAGAGATGTTCCCACTAGCAGTGGAAGCTATCTGCTCAGAACAAATTTTCAGAAGGTCTTCTGAAAGGAGAAACTATGACAGAAGATGCTAATTGTAGGAACAGCTGGAGCTAACAGAGAAGTGTTACTTTTTTCACCTGAAGGCATCACTAGAGAGTCTTTTTTGTATGCTCCAGCTTAGATAAGAGTGTAAAATGTTTTTTTATAACATGCAATATTGAATTTTTCTTTTGAAAAGAGAGTGGAAAAATTGGACACAATACATATCTATATGAATACATAGCAATATTAGAGCATGCCATAATATTTGACATATGACACATATTCAATAAACATAGAACAAATTAATGAAAGAATACTGACAAGAGGTTAGACATACAGTTGATTTTGATACTCAAAAACATCAAAAAAGGAGAGTAGTTAAGTTGTTCTTTATTTTGATCAGAAACTCTATTTAGACTTGTAAGTAAAATGATGTTTCTTCATAAGCACAGAATATGTAGAGATATTAAGAAGAGAAATTATTGAATGTAAGACTAAATTTTGCTACAGAGATGGATAAAAATTTTAATAAACAGAAAGCTTTGAATATTTGATTCCTTTTTAAATTGCTAGCTATTCTGTAACCTTGTAGTATTTATTTGAAGAATCTTTTATTTTTAGGTTTATTGAGACAGGGTCTCGATTTGTGGTTCAGGCTGGCCCTGAACTCAGCCTCCAACTCACATCACAGCAATCCTCCTGCCTCTGCCTCCCAAGTGCTGGGATGACAGGCGTGAGCCACTACGCCCGGCACTGTGGTATGTGGTACTGGTTGCTGCTGGGCGTGAGTCTCCACACCCAGTATGGTATGTGGTTACCGGGGATCGAACCCTTGTCCTTGTGCTTGTAAGACAGGCGCCGGAACCACTGAGCTAAATACCCAGCCCTGAAGAATCTTAAAGTTGATAAAAAATGGTACTGTACAATTTTCAAAGTGTTCAACATAGAATAACATTAAGTGAGAATTTATATCTTTAGTTTGATTTAGTTCATAAAATTAGCATGAAAATAAGTAAAAGTAGCTACTTAAAATAAAGGACTACATTTCTTTTTACTGGAACATCCGCTGTCGAGCTGATTTCATTTCACTGTGAGTTGTAGTGATAGTATTATGTGACAGGAGCTTGTTTTCCGCCGTGGAAGAAAGGAATCCAGATTAGTAAGAGAATTTCTCAAACCAGTGACTCTGAAGCAGAAAAGTTTTAACAGCTCAGGCAAATAGTTAACGGAGAAAATGCCCCTGTTCTCAGGCTGTACTTATTAGCAATTATTGTGATTTTTTTTTTATTTTATCAAGTGGCCAAGATAAAATATGTTTACTGAAAGTGTCTAATTTAACGAGATTGTTTTTATTAAAAGGGTCCTATTAAGTGGTTTCAGCTGTAATAGCATTTGAGTTCCATTAGGCTCTGAAGTGATTTAGGAATTCAAATTATTTTAAAAAATTAGATGTCAGGGTGGTAGATAATTAGTAAATAGTGTGTTGAGTTGCAAATTTATACTTAGTAGTGGAACTGAACAGAAACATTGGGTGTTGTTGAACTACAAACAGAATTGACAGAACACTTTTAATGCCAATTTTCTTTCCTATATGCACAGCAACATGTGTAAGCATTTGAAACAAGTTTGTTGTAGTAAAATGTAAATACACAAACTAAAAATACTGTTCTGTTTCAAAGATACGAAAGATGATAAGTATTTTTATATGACAATATATGGCAGATGCTAATTATTTTTAATAAATAGATTTGCCACTGATTTCTTAGAATTATGACTAGAAAAAATGAATACATAAATAAACTAGATTTCCACTCTACTCTTTTGAAGTTAATTGGAAAATAGAATCTTTGAATTAATTGTGAGGAAAGAAGATATCTGAAGACTTGCTAAATCAACAACAAACAATAAAAGAAGAGGAGAAGTTATATTGCTTATTTTGTTATTTTAATCTTTCCACATGAATATTTCTTGGATTGTTACTACATAGTCAAAATTCTTTTAAACTCTCAGTGTAATAGCAAGAAACACAAGCATCATTTTTACTGGAGAATAGAAATTAATATGAGGATAATCTTTGGTAAATCCTACAAAACAAACACTAAAAATATATATATATATATGTATATATATATATATATATATATATATATATATATATATACATATATATATATACACCAGCTTTTGGAGGAAACTACAGAAATGGAATATTTTCCAATTTGCTCTGTGAGTCCAGAATTAACCTGACACTAAAACAAACAAACAACCAAACATTATAAAAAAGACAAATGCTTACTCCTAAAGAGATAGGCACAATCATTTTAAATAAACATGTAGGAAATTGTCATTGCCTTTGTCTTTCAGTTGTAAAACATTGAATAGAAGCAATATAATGCCAAGTATTTGTTTATAACTTCACACCAATTAATCAGTCTCTCTAACTTCACTCCCCCTCTTTTCCACATCTTGTTATTATTACTAATTTCCCTGTTTCTAAAAGATGAATGTTTTTATATCTACACAACATATGTCTATTAAAATTGCTTGGAAAGATTCTGAATGTTTAATCACAAAGAAGTGGCAAAAACTATAGATAGGCTGATTATTTCAAACTGATAATTTTACAAAGTGTGCATGTATCAAACTTTTACACTATACTCCATAAATTTCTTCTATATATTTTCACTCTAAAACTAAATAAATGTGTTTTGGGAATTTCTAAAATAAACAAGTTAAATCTAATAATACATAAATTTGATTTTACATCCCAGTTAAGTGTTGTTTACCCTGGAAATTCAAAGTTGGTTTTTTATTTATTCATTTCTAATTGATTTTATTGATACATTTTATATACACATTATGATCATATTCAACATTGAGTCCCTTTTCCTGGCCCTCCCTACAACCTAATTATTTTAGTAGTACTGATTCTATAAATTGATAAGTTTATAGGGAAAGGAACAATGTGTAACATATTTTATGTATTAGCAATGTACATTTAGAAATTAAAATTAAAAGTGTGATATAGTTTGAATCAGTATCTAAAATATGAAATGCCCTAAGATAAATCTAATAAAACACATGGAAGATCTACATATTAAAATAATATTTTTGGAAAAATGAAGAATACCTAAATAAATGAAGATAATATTACATGAGACCAAGTGGTAGTAGAAATTTATAAAGTATTACACAAACTTTTATAGGCTATGGATATAGTTGCTGTCCTGGTTTGATCAATATTTCTATTCATCTATAGTTAATCACATTTGTACAATTGTATAATTTTAGTATTGTAACCAACTAGGTGCAATTTTATGAGCTAATTAGTTGTAATTCCATAAGTCTTTTGAAAATGAATGAATAAGCAATCATCTAATGAGTTTATAGTAGAATTTCTTCACTTTTTGGAATGTGAGGGGAAACTGTTGGGACAGGTGTCATTTGCTCTCTGTAAGAATATGGGCCCGGAGAACTCTCTGGCTACTTTTCATCTCATATGCTTTTTTCATCTCTATATCTATCTCTGAAATCTCTATTTTATTCTTTTCTTTATTTTTCTATTTTTCTTTCTGTCTCTCTTCTCTCTTCTCTCTCCTTCCCTCTTTGTCTCTGAACATTGTCCTATATGTTATGGCGGCAACAATAAATGAACTTATATGTTGCTCTGAAAAAGATTAGGTATACACATGAACACTCTTTTCATATTTGAAAATTACATATTTCATATCTTGGAGTTTTCTCTTCAGGTATTTTACTAAAATGTATGACTCTTAGAAGATTTCAATATTTTTTCATTATCTTTAGATTTTAGAGTTAACATTTTAAATTATTTTCAGTTGTAATACTATGCTTTCAAAATTACTAATTGAGTTTAATATTTTTAAAAAGCTATTGTAAAATACGTTCAGTCAGAGCAAAAGAAATCAAGTGTCTTGTCTTTCCACGTCTGTGGAAAAGAAGCTTAAAGAAGCTTATACATTTATGTTGTTTTAAAATGATTGTATCACTTTTTAAAAAATTCAAATCTGTATTGGTACATTATGAATACACATCACTCATAATCAGCATTGTAAATAGTTTATTTGTTTTTATTCCAGCAACAACTTATAATAATGGAACTATATTAAATTATATATCACTATGTAAATAATACATATTTTTAAAGTGGTTCTTTTTACTTTTTCAATGTTTGTAAATATTGTACTACATAATAACTGATGACTGCTAATTATTTTAACTCTAAGGAATAAGGAATCATTTTAATGACATTAGAAACAACTTCTATGGTAGGATTTAAAACTCAAAAGGGAAAGAAAAGAAATTTTATAAGACAGTGTCTACTTGAAGGAAATATTTTAGAACTAATTTTATCTTTATTATGATAATTTCATACTTATTTTGTGGAATAAGCATTTAAATCACTTTTTAATATGGTAAATGTTTATTTCTACAAAGTAATAGTATTTAATAAATGTGAGTATGGTAAAATAAATGTGCAAAAAGCTTTGGTCTCAGATATATTTTCATTGTAATTTGGCAACAAGGTTTGTATTAAGTATAGCTAATCTTTATCTGTTTTAAATTTTTTATTGACAGCCATAGGCTATCTAAAATCCTGGCAGTTATATTAAATGTAATCAATCCTCAGATGATACAAGGGCATATCTCTTTTGAAAGATGGATGGTATTTAAATACTCAGTACTATTTGAAATTGTGCAATTTTTATTACCTCTAGTTAATGTTCTCAAATAGCTCTTTATATTGAAATTTCACATTTCTTATATATCTTCATTCCTGTTTTAATCTCTTTCCCTCCCTGTCCTCTCTCCTGTCCCCCTCCTCTCTTCCCCTCCTTCCCATTTGAGAAAGATCTATTTCTGTGCCTTGTATTTACTATTTTAATTTTGCTCTTTATAATTTTAGTTTAACAAGTAGGATCCTATAAAAAGACTTCTGCAAAGAAAAAAAAAAAAAAACAGCAAAGGAAAAAGTCAACCTACAGAATGGAATTATACACCTGAGTCTGGAGGTGATGTTTGTTCTGGGATTGAAAGTTGGTCCTTTGGCAGGGAATCAGTCTTTGGAGGGTAGGACTACATTGTTATGAAAGCTTAATAGCTCTCTCCATAAATTAAGAAGAAAATTTCTTAAGTAGTAGCAGGAAAAAAATGATGCCTATACCCTTTCTACATTGCAAGTCTGAATGCTGCCCAAATATGTGTATCTTCTTCACCATAAAGAAGACAGAAGCTGAGAAATAAATTACATTCCTTGGGAATGCTATGGGAAGGATTTAGTCTTTAGTCTCTTAAAGATAACACGTTTGATGTGATATTTAAATATCTGTGTTGTAATTGGCTAGTGTTTTCCTCCCAGTCTTTCAGAGAATTGCACAATGCTGAGGCAAGCTGAGGATCTTACCTGTGCCATTACAGACCAAGTGGCACAGAGGAGCAAGGTTAGGTTGAGGGAAGTTTTTCTTGAGACTTCCAAGATGCAAATCTCACAAGAGACATCAGAGTGTGCAGTCGGAGCAGGCCGATGGCAGACAGCATCGGGTTATGTGTTGCATCTACCACTGTTGTGTTTCTCTTTAGAATGAAATCTATTGGAAAATTAGAAATCTTTACCCAAATAAAAAGTTCTCATGCTCTTTGTGCCCATGTTTGAAAGGTACATTATCCTATTTAACAAAACTACTTCATTAGATATTTTCCCTAAAGCAATAAAAGAAAATGTGTGTGTGGGAAAACTACGTATAAAATATTTACAAAATATTTTGTCAGTTACAATTGTGCATTTGGAAATACATAATTATGTTCAATAGTCAGAAACTGGGAAGAAGCAAATATTGTGTGGAGCACATGGAGCCCTTTAGAAAGATTTTGATGCTTCTGTAAATATAGGGGTGATTTATAAGATGTTAAGTAGCATCATATGAAGATGCTAAAAATTTATTACAAGATGTTAAGTTTAAAAAGCAGGGTGCAAAATGTCATGCAATGACAACAATAATTTCAGTGGAGAAGGAAATGGCTAGTAAATAATACACACAACAGATATTAAGGGTCATAGTGATGTGGTTAGATTATAATTACTTTAATTATTTCCTTCTAGGGTTCTAATTATGTTTAACAGTTTTTATAATTAAAAATTTTTTTAAAACACCTAAAAATTAACAAGAAATATGGCCATCTCTCTAGGCATCCTGAAAGTTGCAACAAAAACAAAACACACAAAGCTAACTAAGGAAATGCAGCAAGAGTATCAGTGGAATAGGGACATTTTCTCCAAAGCGGTTCTGTTCTATTTTGATAGAAATGCAAAGAACTATAGTCCAAGATTAAAAGATTTTACAAATTAAGAAGTTGGAGGTTTGGAAAGTTTGATAAGTCAAATTAAATACCTGTTAGCGAAACATTGTGCCTCTGTTTATGAGACAGTGTCTCTGGGAAAACTCATTCTCTATAGGGTAGTCTTCCTCTCTCTCCTTGAGGTGACGAGGAGAACTCAATGCAAAATGCAGGGAATATGAAAACTTCTGCTTTTTATTACCTTTATTCTTTGGCTATTTTAATAGTCAAAAGATAGGTATGCAAGCATCTTCTGAATATAGAAAGTATAGGGCACTGTACATTGTTAATAGCAATTTTGATATCAACATCCATATTTATGTCTAAACATTTAGGTCGGCACTATAACTAAAATAAAAGCTGTGTATTTTTACGTTAAGTCTCTTCGTTCTTTTTTTCTTCCTTCCTAATTTCCAGCTCTCCATTATGTCGCTTTCAGTTTCTCCTTGCTCACTGCCTGTTACTGTCCACACACAGGAAGTCATCTAAAGAAAATTAAATAAAAGTTCAATTAATCTTTTAACCTGTGTAAAGAATGATTTATTCCTCGAAGATGCACATTTTACAAAGGTCTGATGCACTGACTTGCAGTACAATCTGCAAGTCTAATTAGTCAGGTAGAGTCTAAGAAGCAAGTTACAAACTGGGGGGTAGACAATATGTAACATTATGTAATTCATGCAAAGACTTAAAATTGAAGTATATTTCTAAAACTTATATCTCCTGAGGACATGAGGAAAAAGAAATATGTTGTCATTCAGGTCACACCAGTCCTTCTCATATAATTTGAGAAGTACTGATTGGCAGTTAGCACACATGAGGTAAACTCATAAAATTAAGTGAAACATCATGGCCCTCATAAAAAATATGAATGGAGAGAGTAATAAAGGGAAAGAAGGCACAAAAATCATTCATACTCTTGAATTCCAACCACTGTTGCTTATTCTAATTGTTTCCAGTCATCATCATCACTATCATTCTAGACATGATTTATGGGCCACTTATAATATATGGGTCACTTGAGTGATTTTTATAAATATTCTCAACACTACCTCACAACAATTAAACAAGAAATATTTTATTATTCTCTTATGATAGGTGAAAAACAAAATTAGAGTGTGTAAGTGTCACTGACTGAGTTTTCAGGAAGTGGATTTTAAATGAAAGTCACCAGGCAAAATGCTTATTAAAGTGTGGTTTTTATATTAGCACCTATAAAAAAGAAAGAAGCAAAGATATAGTAGGAAGAGAGAATTTGAGCAGTACACATCTAGTGGACAGTTCTAGAAGAATAACTTAAACCTCTATGGCTGAAGTAGCACATTAAAGATATCTTGTAGAAACAGTATCTTGGCACAGTCAGCCCCTGAATCATTTCTTACATGTGAACCATCCAGAAAAGCATATGTGAGAGAATCTCTGACCTGAGAAATCTTGCGCAGTGCTGAAAACCACTGGCCAAGGCCGGTATCACTCCCCACATCCTTCATTATTGGATCATTTTGGTGATACAAGCCTGGGTCCACCACAGTGTATAACTGATTCAAAATATCACAGAAATGGAAAGAACCAGAACAGTAGTCATGGTCATCTCATTCACAGCCTGTCCCACCTGTTAACGTTCTACTGTGTCTTTAAAAAAAAAAAATCTTTATTGTTACATTAAATATACACATCATGATTGCACTCCATAATGGGGATTTCTACTAGTACAAGACACAACTTAATTTTTATTTTTTCTCATAACACTACCCACCCTACCGCCCCCTCTATATACATAAAATTTGTTTCCTTACTTTTTTGTTACAATCTCAACATTTTCCCCCTTCACTCTATTTTATATTGAGCATTTTCTATTTCACAATATATAACATACAATTCTAGGACTTATTTACATCTTTATTTTCTCATACCAGAGAAAAGATGCAATACGTACCTATCTGTGCCCTACTTATTTCACTTATGAGGATATCCTCAAGGTATGTCCATTTAAGTAGAAATGATTCAAACTTATCATTTTTTATGGCAGAGTAATACTCCATTCTGTAGAAGAACCACAGCTTTTTTATCCAGTCTCCAGTTGATGGACATTTGGGTTGTTTCCAAGATGTAGCAATCACAAATAGGGCTGCTATAAACACAGGTGCACATATGTCACTGTGATATGAGTCGTTTAATTCTTGTGTGTATATACCTAGCAAGGAAATGGCCGGGTCAAATGGGACTGCCAATCCTAGCTTTTTTAGAAATCTCCAAACTAATCTCCACAGGGGCTGTATGAGTCTACAATCCCACCAACAGTGGAGAAGGGTTCCTTCTTCTCCGCAGCCTCACCGACATTTGCCATTGGCTGATTCTGAAATGGCAGCCATTCTATGTGGAGTGAGATGAAATCTCAATGTTGTTTTCATCTGCATCTCTCGAATGGCTAATGATGTTGAGCATTTCTTCATATGCTTCTTAGCTGCTCTTACTTCTTCCTCTGAAAAATATCTGTTCATTTCAGATGCCCATTTTTGAATTGGGTCATTAAATTTGGGTGGGC
>PVIR01043326.1:0-11788 GCA_004026965.1 Petromus typicus
GAAGAGTCCACAGCAAAGTTACTGTGAGCCCTGCATAATTATTTATGTCTGTGCTTTGACCTAAGTGTGTGGAGTAACAGGCTGCTTTGGTAAGACAGTGGTGAGCCGCTGACTGGCATCACTTGCTATGTAGGACTCGATCTTTAACAGTGTCTTTATTAGGTGGCAGCTCAGGAATGTGTTGCCTAATGTTACCCTTCTTTGGGAAATCATGATAAAGAGTATCACTCTCTGACAACATGCCCATTTTGATAAAATCTCCCTCAGAGAGGGGTTTCCTGTATTTTCCTATGCATAATAAAATTTGAAAGCTGGCAGCTAGCAGCTGATTTGTTTTAGAAAGATAGTTGCAAAAACTAAGATACTGAGAATGATCTTTCTTTAATTTCCCTTCAAGAAACTCTTTCCTTTAAGTTTTCTCCAAGTTTGGGATACCAGAGTGGCTAGTACCAGATGCTGTCTGAGACTTGATGTGTGACACACAACACTTTCACTACCCGGGATGTGCGATGTTTCTCAATGTGTTCAGTGTGACTCTGTCCTGGCCTCTTGGAATCAGCTCTACCGTCTGTTTGCCGCCTTCCTTCCTTCCTTCCTTCCTTTCTTTCTTTTTCTTCTTTTTCCTCTCTTTCTCTCTTTCCTTCTTTCTTTCTTTCCTGTAGTCTTTTGTGTATGTGTGTGTTCAAGACTTGGAGTCTACAAAAACACAAATTTTTTTTTAAATGAACTATCCAATACTAATCTGTCTCTATATCAAAAATACCTAACACTATTGTTTACACTAAAGAATTAGATAGTCCTGGAATCAAGCATCCACAGCTGCGATTCTCAGCGGGGCTGCTTTTGAACATGCTGAAAGGGGTGATGGTCCCGGACCGCCAGCTTTTGGCCTGCCTCTAAGTGCATTTCCTCCTGTGTGGGGACTTCTGCTAAAATCACAGCAAACCCAAATACATAATATCTTGTTCTTATTTTCATAAATTCTTCACAAAATGTTGCAAACTCAAATATGATGAGAGGATAACATTAAAAGAATCTGTCTCTTAATTAGAACATCTCTTTGCTAAATCTTAAATATTAAATTTTAATTTTCCATAAGAAAATTCAGAGCTAAAATCTCTGTTAATAAAAATGAATGTATTAAAACTCATAGCCAATTTAAGTAAATATCTCTGTGTGTGTGTGTGTGTGTGTGTGTGTGTGTGTGTGTGTGTCTGGGTGTGTGTGTGTTTGTATCCTCCTGACAGTGCCCTGATTGACAATGAAAAAACTCAGACAAGTCATAGCTCATGAGTGGCTGCTCATGACGTTATCACCTAGTGCCACTACTCTTTTCTGAACTAGCTTGCGGCCCCTTTGTGTGCTGTTATCTGGTGCTTGGCTGTTGAAGCAAACTGGCTCTTGTGCACCCAGAAAGGGCTGTGTGTGCCTGCTGCAGCCCGTGTGCCATAGGTTCAAATCAATAGACTATGAAGCTTCTCATAATGATAGTGTGAGAGTCAGCAATTTGTTTCAGGTTAAATCTGGCTGCTCCTTCTTCTTGTGTAAACCATTATTTGAGAAAGGCTTTTATATGTTAAAATATCTACAATATTAAAAAAAGATTTTGTGGGCCAGGGATTTAGCTCAGTGGTTCTGGGGCCTGTTTTGCAAGTGCAAGGGCCCAGGTTCGATCCCCCAGTAACCACATACAATACTGGGCATGGAGATTCATGCCCAGCAGCAACCAGTACCACATTCCAGTGCCGGGCGTGGTGGCTCATTCCTGTAATCCCAGCACTCAGGAGGCAGAGGCAGGAGGATTGCTGTGATGTGAGTTTGAGGCTGAGCTCAGGGCCAGCCTGAACTACAAAGTGAGACCCTGTCAAAAAAAAAAAAAAAGATTTTGTGACATCTAAAATTATATAGAATGCAAATTTTAGTGCCCCAAAATCAATCCTACTCTTTTTGATTAGTAATCTTTTTTCCATGAACATTAATAATCAATTACTGTTATAAGCCAGGCATGGTGTCATACGCCTATAATTGCAGCACTTGGGAGGCTGAGGCGGTCAGACCACTGTGAGTTCAAGGTCACCCTGAACTACTTAGCACAATCCTACCTCAAAAATCCTTTTTGAGCACAATCCTCAAAAAACTTGAGGAGGTGGAAGGGAGAGAAGGAGAAGAAATTGCCATCTCAGTGGCCAAGTGATCCCCAGAGCTCTCCGCACACCCCCAGGGGCTCACTATCCTCACATGAATCCCTCCCTGCCTGACAGCTGCCAGCCACATAGTTCCGGAAGCTTGAGAAAACCTCTTCAGCAGATCAGCAGTTTTTGATACAAACAGAAGGAACAGGTGGAACCATCAAGATCCACTCAGCCTGCGCTGCTCCTCCCGAGCCCAGCCGGAATCGCCATCCCCCTCAGCAGGGCCTTTCTGCAGGGCCAGAAAGTCCTGTTCTCAGCCTCAGGAGCCAGACTGCTCAAGGGGATTGAGCAATTGCTGATGTTGATTCAGAGGAAGCAGGAAGTCTGGGCCCTGCTCATTCTCACTGGGCTGATCGAGTTCCTTTGTGTGGGAACCATCATCCACTGAGATGGAGAGAGCCGAAACAGCTGCCATAAGCAGAGCCCCGGGACTGGTTTACAAGGAGGATCTCTGCTGAGACCCAGGTCTTGGCTCAGTGGTCATACCAAATGTTATAGATAGGGCCAGGGATTTAGCTCAGTGGTTCCGGTGCCTGTCTTGCAAGCGCAAGGACCTGGGTTCAATCCCCAGTAACCACATACCATACTGGGCGTGAAGACTCACGCCTGTAGAGCTAAAATTTAGCACAGGCTTCACCCTGCCACAAAAACTTGCAGGCCTGAGTTTCACTTTCCTAAGTCCCTGCTCTCGTAAGGTTAGGCCCACCTCTTTGTTCTCCTAAAAGCAGAACCAATTCCCCTCCCCAGCAGAGGTAATAAACCAGACAAAGACATTCCACGCCAGCCCGCCAAAAACTCGCGCCAAAAGGTAGAACTGACCTGTAAATTTAAAGATAGACCTACATGACCAATAAGGAGAGGCCACCTCTCCAAAAGCCCGCGAAATCTGGTATAAAAGCTGCGTTGCCTCCCCCCTCGGGGCCGTTCCTTCCCTGTGTGTAAGGACGGTCCGGCGCCGGTCCCCAAATAAACCTCTTGCGGCTTGCATCCATACCGTGTTGTGTGTTTCCCTGAGGCGTGTCTCCCGAGATAGACTTGTTCAGGTCTAACACGCCCAGCAGCAACCAGTACCAAAACCAGTATCAGTGCCGGGCATGGTGGCTCACGCCTGTAATCCCAGCACTCGGGAGGCAGAGGCAGGAGGATTGCTGTGATGTGAGTTTGAGGCTGAGCTCAGGGCCAGCCTGAACCACAAAGTGAGACCCTGTCTCAAAAAAAAAAAAGATACACTTTCTTTTGTCACCTTTGTGGAGGTTGAGAAGTCCAAGATCAAAGAACTGACAGGTAAGGTTCTACTGAGGCTCTGCCCTGTGGTTTCCAGAGGGCGCCTCCCGCTGTACCCTCGCATGGCAGAGGAGGCAAGCTCTCTGGCATCCTTTCTTATGAGAACACCAGTCCCTTCATGAGGGACTCCACTCTCCCAAACTCACCTAATCCGTCATTTCTCAAAGACCCCTAATATCATCCCACTGGGGAAGGGTATGGACATAAGAATTTGAGGTTGGGGTGACTCAAGTACTCAGTGCGTGTGGCAGGCTGCCTTCCTGACCTCCATGTGACCACAGACAAAGGCTTCTTGCTTAGCACTTAGTATCTAAGAGAGGGGAGTCAGGAGCCAAACTGAACTGAGTCTGTCCCTGACTCACTGTGTGAGCTCAGGCTAGTTATTCACCTTCCTGTACCTTGGTCTTTGCATCTGTGAGGGGAGAGAGGGAAGAGCGGACGGGCCTTGTAGGACGTGAGATGCTGCTCCATGCACAGCATTTCCTCAGAACGAGAAGCCACCCGCTGCACTGTATCAGTCTGCTACAACCGTCACACAAGGTCACAGACAAGCTACTCAGTTCCACTGAGAACAGCCAACGGCATGAAGTTCTTAATGTTGGCCCAAGGCAGTGTGGCAGGATAGACACAACCCCGGGGTAGTGGTTAAAGAGGGTCCCCTGCACCACAACATCCTAGTTCGGTGACCCTGAGCGTGGCATGCGACCATCCTGACTACGGCCTGGAAGAATGGGCAGATGAAGTGAATATTGCCCCAAATTAAGGAAGAGTTAAGCTACATATGGAACTTTTCATAATAACTCTAGGAGAAGGAGTGTCTGTTGGCTCAGGTTGCCATCACAAAGTACTGCAGACTGGGTGGCTTCAACAACCGTCGCCGTCTCTCAGTTCTGGAGTGCTAGGCACTCAGGGAAGAAGCCGAGAATGCAGAAGAGGTTGTGCGGAGGAAGTGACATTTTAGTTTGCCTTTACAGACAAGGATTTTGGTGGGCGAAGGGATTCCAGATGGCAGGAATGACATGAATAAAGGCCAGGAAACAGGAAAGACAAACCATATTTAGGGCTGCTGAGTAGATCGGTCTCCTGGGAACAGAAAGAGGATTGTGTCGGGAGTGAGTGGGCTGCCATGGCGGATGTGCAGAGAAGGCCGGTGCCTCTGAGGGAGGTCCCGGCCTCACCTGTCCTTTGCAGCTTGGAGGTTTGAGGCCAAGCTGCAGAAGTCGGGGGTTGGGGGGGCAGACCGCTCTGTGGAGCTCCATGAAAGGGGACAGAGAGGAAGGAAGCAGCAGAGCCTGCAAGGAGCTGCTTGACTCTCAAGGGCGCAAGCAGATCTCACACAGAATAACTGTGCTCCATTCTGCCCCTTGCAGTGGGCGTTTGGATTTGCCTGTCAGCGTGGGAAGAGTGACTTGACTGATGCGTATTTTTGAGCATCGACATCTGTTGCAATTGAATGCTTTTGTTTGTGCCCCATTCACAGGATGATTATCACCGCTCGTGCAAACACTTCCTCTCAAGCTCAGAAGGTGGGACCCGACGGAAGCTTCTGCTATGTCTCGTGCCGGGGTGGGAGTCAGGCCTGATGCAAGAACCTCTAAAATAGCATCACACAATAGCCACATTAGCACTAATGTGTGGTGGAATCTGGGACCAGAGAGAGGCTGCCAGGCTGTCCCTTGTGAGGGGAATTTGGAAGGACCACTGTAGTTCTTAACAGCTGGATTAGTGAAATAAACTGGGGCCTTCCCATCTAATCCTGTCACTCAGTATCTCCTTCCTGTTAGTTTGTGGGATTCAGTTTCCCAAGGATCCAAGAAACAATAGAAGTAAACTGGAAATTGTTGTTTCTCCTTTGGAGTCTGAAGAAAAGGACTCAGGCCTGCTGTGGTGGCACATACCTGTCATCCTAGCTACTCGGGAGGCTGAGGCAGAGGACCAGAAACCAGAGGCCAGTCCAGGCAACTTAACAAGATTCTGCTTTAAAATAAAATTATTTCGGGGGTGTGTGTCTCAGTATCAACAGTACAGCAAAATACATACATACATACATACATACATACATACATACATACATACAGGCATGGTCTGCTTTGTGGCAAGAGAATAAGAAAGACTCTGTCTTGTCGGAAGGATCCACTGATGGATTCTGTTAGACTGTGTCAAAAATTCAACTTTCAGTGTTTTCATTTTCTTTGTAGTTCAGGCTGGCCCTGAGCTCAGCCTCAAACTCACATCACAACAATCCTCCTGCCTCTGCCTCCCGAGTGCTGGGATTACAGGCGTGAGCAACCACGCCTGGCGCTGTGGTATGTAGTACTGGTTGCTGCTGGGCGTGAGTCTCCAAGCCCAGTATTGTTATGTGGTTACCAATGATCGAATCCAGGCCCTTGCGCTTGCAAGACAGGTGCCAGAACCACTGAGCTAAATCCCAGGCCCCGGTGTGTTCATTTTCTTGCAGTGCTGGAATCGAACTCCAGGACTGGCATATGCTAGGAAGCATGCTTAGCATTGGGCTACATCCCCAACCCCAGGTAAAACATTCACAATGCTTCTTGAAGCATATTATTTTCTAAATTTGCTTATGCCAATAAAGATTGGGCTTAATCTGAAAATATCAAAGCTACATTATAAGACTAAAGATATGATAATTGAATAAAGTATGTGATTTGATTTTTCACTAGAGAGGAAAATGCTATGAAGAGCATTTCTGATTCTTTATCAAAACCACAATGAAAATTGTGTGCACTGTGCATCCCTATTATCCCAGCACTCTAGGAGGCTGAGGCAGGAGGATCACAGTTTCAAGGCCAACCTGAGCAACTTAAAGAGATCCTATCTCAAAATAAAAAATAAAGACCAGAGATGTAGCTTAGTTTGAAGGCACTGGGTTCAGTCTCCAATTCACACACACACACACACACACACACACACACACATGTAATAATAATACTCTGATTATGAACATAAGAGAGAAGAAAAAACCTAAGATACGGTTTCACACTACAGGGCCAGGAATTTGGCTCAGTGGTTCTGGCACCTGTGCTGCAAGTGCAAGGGCCCAGGTTCAATCCCCCAGTAACCACATACAATACTGGGTGTGCTGATTCACACCCAGCAGCAGTCAGTACCACATACCACAGTGCCTGGCATGGTGGCTCACACCTGTAATCCCAGCACTCAGGAGGCAGAGGCAGGAGGATTGCTGTGATGTGAGTTGGAGGCTGAGCTCAGGGCCAACCTGAACCACAAAGCGAGACCCTGTTTCAAAAAAAAAAAAAAAAAAAAAATCACACTACAAAGATGGCTATACTCAATGCCAAGGATGTGGGAAAATTGGAACTCTCACACATTGCTGGTAAGAATGTAACATGACACAGCCGCCCTGGAAAATAATACCTCAAAGTCATCCCATGACCCAGCAATTCCACTCCTAAGTATGAAAACATATACATGTATGTTTATAGCCCCTTTGTTCCTGATAGCCAAAAGTGGAAACAACTCAAGTGCCCATCAGATGATAATGAATAAATAAATGTGGTACATCCAGACAATGGAATATTATTCAACACTAAAGATGGGTCATCAAGCCATGAAAGTCACAGGTGAATCTTAAATGCATATTGTTTGGTAAAGGAAATCCAACTGAAAAGGACACCTACTGTATGATTTCAACTATATGACATTATGGAAAATGAAAAATTATGGGGACAATAAAAGTTCAATAGTAGACAAAAAGTAAGACAGGATGGGTGAGGGCTGGGAGGTGAATAGGTGGATCACAGAGATGTTTTAGGACGGTGACATGGCTCTGCAGGGTATTGTAACAGCGGATACAGTGTGGTGATTTAGACTAAAATGTCCCCTGAAACTCTCAGATGCTCAGAGGCGGGGCCTTTGGAAAGCGATTGGATCGTGGGGCACTGTACACATCAGTGAATTCACCCCCAGGAGTTCAGCAGCTGAATGTGCCGTGGAAGGAGGGGACAACTTCAAGGTGGGTCCCTGGTGGCAGCAGAAGGTCCTTCCCTCCGTGCTGTGAGCAGCTTCCCCCAGGCAGGCCCTTGGGCCACGCCTTCTGTGTCTGACCCTGTCGAGTGGAGAATGAAACTTCTGAAGCTGTGAGCCAAAATCAAGCTCTCCTGCAACTGTGAGCATCAGGTCATATGCTCTAGCAACAGGAAAGCGACTCAGACATGAAACTTTATGCCTTTCTCAAAACCCGCAGAGCAAACCTGATGTGAGCTCTGGACTTGGTGATAACAATGTGTCTGTGTGGGCTCAGAATGTAACAAATGGACCGCCGTGGACACTGGCTTGGGATGTTGCGAGCAGAGTGTGTGTGCATGAGTCAAGGTGGACGGTACATGGGAACTCTGTGTGTGCTAATCTATTCACCTAGGAATCTAGAACTGCCCTAAAACATTTATTCCAAAAGACAAAGAATAGAAAGAGCTCAAGCTGAGAGTCACAGGTGGCCTCTAGAAGCTGGAGAAGGGGAGCAGACTGTCCCAAAAGGCACACAGGCTTGTTCATGTCCTTTTTCATTTTTGCTCTGTAGTGCTGGGGATGAGATTCTAGTATGCTGGGGGTTGTTCGGGTTTGGCAAACACTCTACCGGCAAGCTCACGTCTTCATTTGAGCCCAGCGAGGACACTTCAGACTCTGACTTCCACAATGGGAAACGAATATGCGGGGCCACTGCTGGGCGGTGGCATTGAGTAAATGCAGAGATTTAAAAACAGAACAGGACTCCATGATTTTTTGTGATGTGTACTTATTCCTAGGCTTGAGAAAAGTACAGTCTAAACAATCTGGATTCTTCCTCTTTTTAAGTTGTAGTATGAATATTACAAAATTAAGTAAAGTTTCAGGAAAAGAGATGCATTAAGGGCTCGTTCACACTGCCCTGCCTTGCCCTTCAGGGGAAGGGAACTCTTACTCTCCAGAGCATGACCTCCACTCGCGAGGTTTCAAGAGCATGTGCTCCACATCCCCCTGCGCCTTCCAAAAATCTCTTCCTCTAGCTCGACTAGTCTTCTCAGTTGAAGGCTCTTCATATTTTCTGACCCAACATCTTGTGCCAAGCTCTCTGCTCGAGTCTCTTCAGTGGGAAAGAACTTTTCATTTGGGTTTCCAGCACTTACAAGGCTGGGTCATCTTTGTCATCAGCACTATGATGGTGGAGTGGTTGTGTCAGCTTGAGACATTTGGCCAAAGAAGCTCAGCTAAATCAGCTCTGCTGTTCCACATCCTAGGGTGTGACAGGTCCACCCCAGGGTACCTGGGCACTAGAAAGGGAAATGAGACAGGGCTCAGCTGCTTGTTCCTTCAGAGGAGCTCCAGTCTTCGCCTTGGACTTCATCTCCTGTATCACAGCGCCAACTCTTCTGCAGCGTGGATCCTCAGCCTTCCTTCCTTCCAATGGAGACTCTTCAGCTTCTGTCACAGCCCATCGGCCTCCTGATGGAGGTCACCGCAGTGAGCTCCAGACCTGCTACAAAATCCTTTGTGCAGACAGACCCTCTGGACTCCTCCTTATGAAGTGACTACTGTGAGCAAATTTTGAAAATTCTTATACATTTGTATGTCTGAGTCATATCTGTTTCTCTAGGAAATACGGACTGATATAGGCACCACGGTTCCTTGCTTGTTAGTGTTAACTTGTTTGTTACAAACGGTTGTTTCCCTCTGCTCTGAATCTGTAGGCTTTAGACACCTCTTTGCTGGACACTCCTCCTCCTTAGTCTCCTTGTCGTGTCTGTCCCTTCTGCGGCTGTCCTGGTCCAAGAGATGGCTACAGCCTCTGCTCCTTTGGCTGCCCTGAGCTAGAACAAGGCCTGCTTCCTTCTTTTCATCAAGCTTTTCACTTCTCACTTAACACACACACATGCATACACCCACCCACCCACACACACACACACACATGCACACACACACATGCACACACGCACACAAACACATGCACACATGCACACACCAGCCAACCCAAGGACCTCCCCCTTACAGAGGCCCATGGGCACCGGGTACTTGATGGCCTGGCCACACCTTTCAGCTGCACATTCCCTTGGGGAGGACCCTGCGTCACCCAGGTGTGGGGCCAGACAAAGTGTCTTTCATGTGTTCATTGTGACCCCTCCTACTACAGGGACTGGAGCATCCTCGCTAACTACCCACCAGCCTCCTCCAGGCCCCAGTGGCACCCTTTTTGTGCCTGCCTGCCTTGTGCAGTGGGCCCTGCACATCCATATCCACAAGTTCTGCATCCTCAGGCTCCACCAACCCCAGAACCGAAACACTAGGAAAATACCATGTCTGGATTGAACAAGCACAGATTTTTTTTTCTTGTCTTTTCCTGAACAATGTAACAACTATTTGCATAGCATTTAGATTGTATTAAGCCTTACTACATAGCACTGACTTATGTAAGTCATCTGGAGATGATTTAGAGTCTGCAGGAGGCTGTGTGTATATTCTGTGTAAATACTGCCCCATTTTGTATGAGCAACTTGAGCATTTACAGATTTGGTATCATTCACGGGGGTCCTACAGCCAATCGCCTGAGCATAAGAAAGATGATATATTCAGTGATTAGGGCATCTAACTTCATTTCTTTGCCAACATTCAGGTTCCTACAGGATAACATTTTATCTGTCCATGCAGAAAGGTTGCCTTGTAGCTCATGATAGCCTCTTGTTCAAGCAGTAGCTAAAAACACGGATCAGTGGCTAAGGCTGATCCCCAACTGAGTGACCTGGGGAAAATCTTTTTGCTGCTGTGTCTCCCAGTTTGCATATCTGTAACAAGGGGACAAAATAGTATAGACCTGACAGGACTGTTGCAATTCATTTACAAGAAACCTGTCTGGCATATGTCTTGTGCTCAGCACATCTTACCTATCAGCACTGTTGAGCAGACTGGATTTACTTTATCAAGATCTCTGAGAACGAGGCCCAGGAGTCTGTGCTTTAAAAAACCATTCCCAAAGGACTGTGCCACACACTGCTTCATAAATGCAATCCAGGCGATCTCATTTTATAAATTACTTACCCAAGTTCATAAAGAGCTTGCATAATCTACCAGCTAATCTATCATTAATCATTGCTGGCTTGAACAAGTACAAGTAACACTGAGTTTGAGTTTTAAGTATTTTCTGTACCCAGGGATGTTTTATCTCCTGGGAAGCTGAAGGGAACCAGGGTCACAGAACCGGAAAGGGTTGGAAACCCAGTTTGGGCCACCAGATCCGACTCTTCACATCTGCAGCTAGAGCACCGGAGCCCATGAATTATGCCTTGAACTTGCTCCATCTCTGGGCTCCAAGTTCATAGATAAGGATGACTTTAACCATCAGATTTGTTCTCAAGTCTGAACACACATGGCCCAGGCAGGGCTCTTGCTGTGATTTGTGTGGGTGACCCGAGAGGAGCCAACACAGGTGCCCTGAAGTCTCCAGGCTCCTTGTGCACCAGCACAGAGAAAGCCTTGGGAGGACACAGGACACTGTCCATTTGGAAGCAACTTTTCCCTTCCTTCCACAGCCAGACTTCAAGGAAAAGCTTCCTTGCTCTTTCTCATCCCCTACCAATCTACAAAAACCCAGGGAACCCTGTCTTAATGATTTCTTCCTTATGTAAACAATAACAGAAGAACTTTAGTGGGGCACAGGCTCCCCAGCTATAGACTACATTGACCAGACACACTATGGAATGTGGACAGAAAAGATATAGTCAACTTCAGGGCCGCACCAAGAAAGAGAGAAGCCTGCCCTCCCTGCCCTTCCCAGCTCCCTTTCTGCTCTCTGGAATGTGGAGATGGCTGAGAGCCACAGAAGGACAGTGATTTCTTGGAAAGGCAGGCAACGGAGAGGTGGCTCCAGAGCTACAAGGCCATCCTGAACTGCACAAGGGGAGAGAGACGCTTGTCTCGTATTTAGCCTTTTAGAGTTCATATCACCAGCCTTTTAGAGCTCATATCACCTAAATCCCTCTTCTAATTCAGAATTCAGAATCCTATACAGCTGTACATGGTGGAACATACTTGTAGTCCTAGAGCTCAGAAGGCTGAGGCAGGAAGATTTTTTTTTTTTTTTTTTTTGAGACAGGATCTCGCTTTGTGGTTCAGGCTGGCCCTGAGCTCAGCCTCAAACTCACATCACAATCCTCCTGCCTCTGCCTCCCGAGTGCTGGGACCACAGGCGTGAGCCACCACGCCCGGCACTGCGGCATGTGGTACTGGTTGCTGCTGGGGTGAGTCTCCACACCTAGTATTGTTATGTGGTTAACAGGGAATCGAACCCGGGCCCTTGCGCTTGC
>PVIR01043327.1:5000-11793 GCA_004026965.1 Petromus typicus
CAATTCTGTTTGAGAAGGACCCATGCGAGAGGGAGGCCTAAGGGCTCAGACAGTGTGCAAAGTGTAAAGAGGTTCTTGGGAAAACTGGTAAAGGGACACTTAGGAAAAAGGAACGAGATTAGTGGACATTACCAAAAAGGTGCTCTGATACTCTGGAGGTCACCCTGGGCAGTTTGCGTTATGCCAGCAGCCCTGAGCATTCAGGGGGCACAGCTGACTGGGGATTGAATACTGAGTAGTCCTTGAATGCTAATTGTATAGGAGAATCTAGAGTGATGGAGAATCTGTGCTCACAATAAAGGATTGTAGGCTCTGGACAAATTCTGGAGAGGCAAGTATGAAAGTCAGCAGAGCGGTGTGATAAAAATTCACTGTGATGACATAGTTGGGTCCTTGATGTAGGGGAAATACAAGAGTAAGACAGTGAGTTTATTTGCAATTAGGCATTTTCTAGCAGTCACATGGGGGTTGCTGGTATGGAACAGGAAACGGATAGTGATCTTAGAAATTTAACAAGTTTACCCATGGTGAGTATGGAGCACATCTGGTAAATCAGGAAACCAGATACTTCTCAAGAAGTTGGCAGCGTTGAGAATTCAGTGGATTATTTTTACTTCCTAGTGATCTGGAGGAAATACTCTTAAATCAGGTTCAGACAAATCACTTAAACAAAAATGTTCGAACATCACTGAGGACATTGTTTCATCCTTACCATCATCTTGTTGAGGATTCAATTCAACTCCTTGGGACTTAGTCAAATGAATTATTTGCTTAAATGCTTGCTAAGTAAAATTGTAAACATAAAACCTTGAGAGACCTCTTGAGGGAATTAGAGATTTTGTAGGATTTCAGATGTTTGATGAATGTAATTCAAAAATTAAATCCTCATGGGTTCAAATATTATTTTCTAAGACTTTCACTCAATAAAACTCTGCAAAGTGCTAGATTGTACAGGTGAAACAAATAGCTTTAGGAAGTTAATAACTTGTTTCCACTTTCTTTGCATCATAATTGAGCTGCTTAACCTTTATAGAAACATTTATTTGTTCACCAAATGTGCAATATGCCTCAGAATTTGATCTAGTATTTTCTTAATTAACAGTTTAGGTAACACATGATATGGACAATGGAAAATAATTTTGATTTGTTATAAATACAATTTAATTGTTTACACTGATAAATTTCATACTGAAATATGTATAAGTAATTGAATTCTTTAGAAGAGAACAGAGTATGTGGTACTAGAAGTAGGTAAAAAAAATCTGCTCTCACATAAAAAATCATGTTGCCTTAGGGGAATGGAGAAGTTGATCTGCTTCTGATCTTCCTTTGGAAAGCTGGGACATGTGAGAGTCAGAACAATGATAGTATTTTTCCAGTCCCAGTATTAGATGGTCCTTTTCATACTTGACTTTAATATTTTAGTTAGGGAACTGGATCAGGTCTATTTCTTTAATAGATAAGAAAGAATTTCCATTAAATTAAATACAATATTATATCATTCTTGTGTGTACCAGGTCAAATCTACTGAAAATGTTCTGATTTAATGTAAGCTTTTTTCCTCCAGTGATATACATGTCATTGTCTCTTAGCTATTAAATATGTGTTGTTTTCATTCTAGTATTAGAAAATTTAACAGTTTTTATTGTGGTGTGTATTTAGATGCCCCCCCCCCCGTCAGACTCGTGTCTTTTTCTAGATGAGTGAATCTAGGATGTGATGCTAGGATTAGGAGCACGTGATTACTAAACCACTGCATGTGAGTGATTGGTTTGGCATGGCCATAGTCCCCATAGTCTGAATAAAATACAGGGGCAGAAAGATGTTGTTCAGGTTCTCTGTTGCTTCTGCTGCTTTGTGTGCTCTGCATTGTTTCTCCTCTGTGATGCCTATTCGGTATCTTGCCCTGGGGCCAGCTGATTATGGACTGAAACCACACGAGCTGTGAGCCAAGTGAGCACTTCCCCCTTCAACTTTGGAGATCATGAGAGAAAAGTAACGGACACTCTTTTCATTTCTAAAATTTTCAAGTTAATTATAACTCCGCCAAGAAATTATTAGAAAGTAAATTAATCACTGAAATATAAAAACAAACCCAGAGCATCTGTATAAATTTTCTAGTTTAGCATTTCAACAACTTTTGTGAGACAAACTTCCTAACTTCTATTTTTGAAAGAGACTAACAGTAGACTTGCTTTTCCACTGTAAGCTAATAGAGCTTCCAGAAAATTAACAATGATTACTTTTTATGTTTACAAAAAGTTGTGCAAGTGTGTGAAATCTGAGATGCCCTACAGCCCATCACTTTGGGTTTCTGTCTGGAAGCAGTTTGCAGTTCTAGCACTGGGGGGCAAAAGACAAGAAGAGCATGGTGGTCTTGCTGAAATATGAAATACAAAATTCACAGGACAGGCATAAAAGATTAGACTCAACAAAAGAACAGATTGCTTAACATACGAAATAAAGCACATGAAGAAAAAAATAAAAGAACAAAATTTAAGAGAGCTTCACTAAATGGAAAAAGTCTAACATCACTAATGTGTAAATGAAACCAGAAAAGGAGGGGAAGAAGAAAAAAAAATAATAGTAAAATATCTGTTTAAAATTCTTCTATTTTTGAATGAAAAAAAAATATATATATATTCAAGATTTACCAGGAACACTGTACTGGTTAAACTCCAGAAAGCTGAATAAAAGTTGAACATGTAAATAAACCCAATTTCTTATTTAAATAAGAATTATTTAGAAAATGAGAAAAAATTAAGAAAACTTCAGACTTTTAAAAATTAAAATAGAAGTTGGAAACAACAGAAAGGAATTTGAAGTGGTTAAGCAAAAACATTTTTCAACCTTGAAATATATATTCAGCAAAACCATATTTCAAAGTTGAATGCAAAATAAACTTTTACAGACAACCAAATCTGACAGAATCAATTGCTGACAGGTCTGTACTATAAAAAATATTAAAGGAAGTTATGTAGACAGAAGGAAAACAATATCAGATGGAAACACTGATCTACAGAGATGAATAAAAGCAGCAGAAAAATAAGTATCAAGGAACTTTATTGTTTTTTTTAACAGATACTATTTACAGCAAAAATGAAAATATATCATGGAGGTTTTAGCACAAATACATAAAATATATGAAAATGATAACACAAAATCATAAAGTAAAATAAAATGTATATTTTACACTTTTAACTCAATATGCTAGAAGGCATAGTATTACTTAAGTTAAAGATATGTACATAACCTTAAAGTATCCATTTTCGTAATCACCAGTAGTATAGCAAGAAACAAATAAAACAATAGTGGGGATTAAACAGAATGATAAAAATTTCCATTAATGTAAAGGAAAGAAAAAAAAGAACATTGGAATAAAACAAGGTTATGGATTGAATTATCTATATGGAAAATTATATTAACTGTGTATAGTTTTAAAGATTGCATTCAAAAGTAAAGATTGTCAAACAGGCTGAGAAATCATACAATCTACATTACACCCCCAATAAATATGAATCTATAAATGAGTTCACTGCAAATGAATGGAACAGTTGGGGTAAATCAAAAGAAAATGAGACTTGAGAGCCAGGGATTTTGCTCAAGTGGTACCACATCTACTTTGGAAGCATAGGGCCCAAGTTCAATCCTTAGTACCACAAAAAAATAATAATAATAATAATAAAATTTAAAAAAAGAAAGAAAATGAAGAAAAATAAAATAAGACTAAATATTTTGCACGTAGAGATTGTTGTTATTCATGATGAAGAGGGGTTTTTCCGAAGGATGAAGAGAATAGATATTATGGAGAATGAATGACTTTGACTACATTCAAAAATAGATCCCAGAAGAGCTTATACAAAAACAAACACATCGTAAAGAGAAATTAAGACTACTTATATATATGACAATGTCAAAATTCTCTGCACTACTTAATAAATAAAAGTAGAGAGAAAGTCAGGAAGAACATGGAAGACTCAAACTGGGCTTAATTGAAATTCACAAGGCACTTCACTCAACAGAGACAGAGAGATGTTCTTTGCAATTGTGTAAGGAATAATTAGCATGATAAATTATATGCTGGTCTACAAAACAAATCTTTCAATCATTTAAAATGTTTGCAAACTTAGGGTAGGGTATGTATATACAAAAAGTTATATTAGGAATTCAGGATATTTCCATATTTTACCCAAGAAATATAATTTTATGGCCTACTATATTGAGAAATTTGAATTTCACCAAATTTATATTTTATAAGAATTCTTTGAATACTAAATGAATTATTGCTAAATTAACATCACTAAGACACTCATATTTTAAATCATTTCCAAATGTATTTGAAAAATTAAACCAGTTTTAAATGAATCATTATCCCAGAATAGCTTTCCTATCTTCTGTGTTTGATAAATAACTAAACATTCTGTCAAAAGGATATGTGAAATAGTTTTCTCATCCTATTTCACATCAGTAACAGGGATATTGCTTTATGAGATCCTTGGCAGGAACTGTAAAAGGACTGTTAGGAAAAGATTTTGTAACCATTAAGAAAAGGAAGTAATCATGATTATTAGATTTCATATATTCACCAAGAATAAACCACTTATGACAGAATCATTTCCTTTCTTGGTGGGAAACATGTCCAATAGATGTCTTGATTTCAACAGGATGTCAGGAAGCCTCTCATGACATCGTAAGTAAGTGGGACACTTTAATGCTGATTTAGTATATTATTTTTAATTTATTTTATTTGTACATTATATCACACACATTATCATCACAATCAACACTGAGAATTTGTACCTAAACATGACACATCTTGATTATCTTTTTACCCTATTCCCCTGCCCTCTCTACAACCACTCATCCTCATATACATAAGGCTTGTTTCCATTTTTTTTGTTTTTACCATCAAATTTTTCTTTCTCTTCCTTTCTTTTCCCCTACCCACTTTCCCTTGTCCCTTTGAACATTTTCTACCTATTTCACAATACCTATCATACATTCTGAACCTCATTTACACCTTCACTTTCTCATATTAGAGAAATGATACAGTATTTACACATCTGTGTCCTATTTATTCCACTTAGGAGTATGTCTTCAAGGTACATCCTTTTGTGTATAAATGACAGATTTACTATTCTTTATGGCTGAGTAATACCCCATTTTATAAAAATTAAAGCAAAACAAAACAAAACCAATAAAAAAACAAAAACAAAAACATCTTCTTATCTAGTCTCCAGTTCCCATGAGGTAGATATTACAAACTGAGCTAGCTGCAATAAACATGGGTGCCCATATGTCGTTGTGATAGGATGATTAGTATAAGAAAATTCACAGGAGATCCAATGGCTGGATACACAACTCCTCCGTAATTGGACTGTGATATCTTTAGAGGAATCGAACTCTTTCTACACCAGGATGTTTCTGTGTCTCTGTCCATGAAGCCTTCTTGGGATGGCACAAATTAGAAATTTCCATAATTCTTGACTGAAAGTATACTAAGAATTCTGTGTTGTGGTATATATGCATTTCTACCTTATTTATTTCTTTTAAGAATTTTATATATAATCTTTAAACAAGATTATCATACTTACAAGAATTGCATCTGGTTCAATTCAGACACAAGCTTTTAACTACTTGGCTTTAGAATAGTTATCCATAAAAAATCAAATGACATTGAAACAGTACATTAACAGCTGAAAGAAATAAAAGAATGCAGGTAAAGATAAGTTTATTTTACTGGTTTCACAATAAAATAATTCCACTGGTAAATGCGGTATATAAAAGTGTTTAAGGATTTTTAGGCAATTACAATCGTAATTAAGTTAATCTACCATGTTGCGACATAATAACAAAATTAATGATAGTTAAATTTTATTCAATGGCTCTTCTATTTCGGCCATTGTTAGGATCTTGTATAAACATATGTATAAATTTCATATATATCCTTCATTTTTAAGTTTAATTTTACCATTTTGTAAATTAAAATCTTTAGCTGTGGGGCTTAATTAACTTCTCATATAAGAGTAAAGAGTGAGACTGGTTTATTACCCTCAGATCCATTTCTTTGCAGATCTGTGTTCTTTTTCTCTTCCTGACTCTGTAGCATATCAAGATGCATTCAAATATAAAAACAGCTAAAATATGGGACATGATGAGCACTGTTTAATCTAAACTATTCAGTTCAAATTAGAGTTCTAATTCCACTTGAGTACATCACACTCTAAGTTAAAAAATGGAGTACTTTTAGAGTCCAAGGAGTAAGTTGAAGAATAAATTTAAACTCATTTTATATAACAAACAGTAAAAAGAACCAAGAGTTTTTGACCTGGAGAATGGAAGACCTTAAAGAACTGTATTAGTTGTCTTTAACATATGAAAAACTATTATTGAAACTGTGATTATGTTTTTCTTTGTGTCTGTGGGGTAAGACTAGGACAAATAAATCAAGCATGGTCTGATGTAAGTTAGAATTTTCAAAATCACCATCTGTTTGTACAGTGAGATTGTGAGTGATGTTGAGCTGATGAGCACTGGTGGTGTTGGAGCAGAGGACAGTTGACACTTAGCTGAATATCAGTATAGAAATGTAAGTTGATTTTGAAAGTTTCCTTTCTATGTATGCAGACTGAGGTTTCATAGAAACAGCAATATGTTTAGCATGCAGAAATTAGCATGAGTTTCTTATAAAGTACTTCTATTGGGGAATTTAAATATGAAATTGGATTAAAATAGAAACACAGGAACAACTAAACATGAACAGGACCACACAGTAGTAAGTCAAACAGGCAGG
>PVIR01043328.1:0-11954 GCA_004026965.1 Petromus typicus
ACCTGTAGCCTGCTGACCAGACCTTTTCTCTTTTCAAACAGGTGCGCATCCAGACTGTCCCTGCATCTCATCTGCAGCAGGGCACAGTTTCTGGTTCCTCCAAAGCTGTCTCGACTGTGGTTGTGACTACAGCTCCATCTCCTAAACAGGCCCCTGAACAGCAGTGACTGTGAGAGGTGGTTTCCAGCAGGGACCATACCTGATCTTCCTGGCTGACAGAGGAAGCAGGGGGTTGCATCCTCCCCCGAGCTTGTCTGTCCAAGGCAGGCCAGTGGGAGGATGAAGGCAAGAGGCCGCCTCGATTCTGCTGCCGCGCTCCAAGTAGCGTCCCAGAAAGGTTCTCTCTGGGCTGGCCGACTCTGCCTCGAACCAGTCCAGGGGAAGGCTCCGGTCGTGTGGGAGGTCACAGTTACAGCATACACGCCAAAGTTCTTTCCTGAGAGTGGGGAAGGTTTGCTAGCTACACAGCGGGCAGGCAGCAAATATCTTCGTTCTATGTGACAGTTGTGTTTTTTAGCTTCTGGTCTTTGTGACTCAAGGTCTTGATATGAGATTTGTGTCCAGAAAATTTTGTGTAACTTATTTTTTTAAAGAACTTATCATACATCTTTGTCAAGAGGGCTATGGTCCTCTCCCCCAAACTGATTACTTGCTAAAATAGCAAAAGTTTTGTTAAGTTGAATGACTGACTTGACATTTACAACGGTGTAAGATGGGGAAACATGTAGGAAGTAAGGCGGTGTGGGTTCCCTGAAACAGGATCCGTCTGGAGCTGCGTCTTGAAGACAGCAGTGGGATTAATCATGATCCTTGCTTTCATGTGCCAGCATTGTCCACAGCGAGCCTGTTCACAGAGTCCAGAGCCAGGGACAGGGCGTAGGGGAGTGACAGCAT
Source organism: Petromus typicus (assembly GCA_004026965.1). NCBI lineage: Eukaryota > Metazoa > Chordata > Mammalia > Rodentia > Petromuridae > Petromus > Petromus typicus. The sequence goes on from PVIR01043328.1 coordinate 895, forward strand.
GCTGCCCCTTTGACAGCACCGACTTTGTGTTCACAGGAATCACAAACTAGGTCCTTGGCGCAAGACACCAGTCCCTGTAGACAGAATTTTAGTGGAACAGTCTGAGCCCATCCATTTAGGTAGTATCTGTGGCTGCCTTCAAATTAGAAGGCAGAATTGATGGATACCATGGAGACTGATTGGCCCTTATGCCCAAACTGTTGCTGTGTTAGCACTTTGAGAATAAACCTTGTTGACCTCTGTCCAGAGGGTAGTTGCCAGGAGGAAGAGCTAGATGTGCAGGTCAGGCATTGCCCGGCATTCCCACTTCTCAGCCTGTGTCAGCTCTGGGCAAGACTCGGGACAATGTCTTTGAGAGTCTTAAGTGCAGAAGACAGTGTGCAACAGCTCTCTTGGGCAGAGGTTTGGGCAGATTTTTCTGTAGTGACGGGACTTCCCTATCTCAAAAGCATCCAAATTATTAAAATGCTCTTAAGTTCCTGGAATTTTCATGAGTATCTTTGTGGGGCCTGGGTGGTGCGGTCTGTGGAAGTGGCCTGGCTGAGATGACGGCTGGGCCGAAGTCAAGGATTGACCAAGTTGGAGAGTTACTGGCTTGTTGGTTGCCCCATGGTTTTACCATTTCATTTACTTCTTACATTCTGTGAAATACATGTCATTGCCCTCCTTTTAACGGTGTGAAGATGGAATCTGAGCCAAAAAGCACAAAGTGGAAGCCCAGTCTTCGGATCGCAGTTCCCTTTCTGCTGCCTTGAAAGGGAGGTGGCCGGATGTGCGGCTGTGAGCCTGGGCCCGTCAGAAGCTGGAGTCCAGGGAGCCAGGAGGAGTCCAGGGAGCCAGGCGATGGGCTGAGTGAGCTCTCCCTGGGCGCAGAGGGAGAGGGAAAGGGGAGCGGTGGGGACTGTGGCAAGGGAAAGGGCCCTTTATCTGAGGGATGGAGAGTTCATCTCTGTTTCATAGTACTCAAAATTGCACATCCTTGTTACTTCTGGAGTCATATTACATATAAAAAGCTATGTGACTTTCTAAAGAAAAAAGTAAAAAATTGAGATAGCCTTTGTCGGATATTACTGCTACTTAAAAGTAAACCCCTTCTGACTTGTATCTGACAAGTGATCACACAGAAAAGCAGCCATGGCATTCAACCTGCACTCTACCCACATTTGCATGAGCTCTGCCTGAGAGCTGTGTGTTGCTGACATGTGCATCCTACAGAGCGGGAATGTCATGTGGGCATTTCAGGACCCAGGGTGGGGCTGCTTCCCAAGAAGCTGGGAAGTGACAGGATTGCTTTCGGTGGTGCTACCAGTAATGGCACCAACAAGCTTGTGTGTGCAGACCTCCGGACTGTGGGTGATGGGCTTACTATGCCCGATGTGTTGCAGAGAACAGTTCCTATTATGTCACTAGTGGCAGCCATGGAGAGCCTAGGCTTCTGGTTGGCAGATGTTGCTAAAATTACTCAGACCACATACCCAAGACAGGATTTGGTGAATATTTTAATAGCACATTTAAGCATGTTTATGCCAGAGCTGACCACTCCCATGAAGGTATCCCAAACCAAGCTGTGTGAAAGGCATCAAAAGATATTTTAATATTTTACACTTTAGTTTTTTACTCTGGAGAATATTTTTCTTTAAAATATTTTACCCGTAAGAAAAATTTCAGGGCCAGGCATGTAACTCAGTGGTGATGTGCCTGCCTGGCAAGTGCAAGATCCTGAGTTCGATCCCCGGAGCCAGCAAAAAACAAAATCTCACGTGAATCATTTCTGTGAAAGTACAATAGAGAGCAGGTTCATTTTCCCACCTCCCCTAAGGAAAGCACTATTCATATCACTTGTTTGTCCTGCAGTACTATTTAAACAGATAATTGAGTCTCTGCTCAGCCAGCAAACCATGTTAGATCCTGAAAGGGGACAGAAGTTCTGTAATAACTAAGTTAATGCTTTTTGCAGCTCATTCTTAATTCTTTAGCTGTGCCTTCAACTCCAACAGGCCCAGGCCTCATGTGCAATGTTTCTTCTAGGGGGTGTGGAGAGCTGTATATAAATTCTGTCTCCTGGACGTGTGTGAAATTGGGTGGGGCAGTTTGAAACACTGGACAATCGAGTTGTACTAGAGACTGGCTTGGCCACATCGAAGCTGTGTGCCTTTAGACTGACCAGCCTCTGAAAGGCCACGTGGGCTCCGGGTGCAGGCAGTGATAGACCAAATGAGATAGGGTGCATCTCAGAACTGAAAACTCCGTATGAGTGGAAGACCCTTCAAGTTGGTGCCACCCACTTTTGTCTATTTATATCCAGGATTTAATACATTTAGTCCTCCAGGTCCTTGCCTGCTTCTCGCTTCCCTTGCTTTTGTAGTACTGTTCAGTCTGTCTGGAAGGTGCGTTTTCTTTCTGTGGGACAAACTCCTCCCTTCTTCCCCCTCTTTCCTCCTCATGGTTTGTGCTTCTATTCGCAGCGCCCATCACGATGTGACTGCCCGTGAGCTTCTCCTCAACACTGGCTTTTCACACAGATTTCACCCTTGCTCAACACAGGATTAATTCTGAAAACCTTTTTCAGTGCTGGTAAAAAGTGAATGTTTAATAAGTACCTGTTGGAGGAAGTTTTAGAAAGAAAAGACATCCAGCATCCAGACGATAGTGTCAAGTTATTAAATTACTAGTTCAGATTCATAGCTTTTGCTTTCAGCTATGTAAAAGTTAAGCTCTTCCGTACCTGATTGTACTGATTCCTATCTATCCTTATTTGCTGTCCCTCCTTTATTAGAATAACTGAAGAGTCAGACCCACTGATTCCAGCCCCTCAATTCAGCTACCAACTGCTTCCTGATTTAAAAAAAAAAAAAAAAATCACCTTTGGCCTAGTTTTATACCTTATCAACCGTGGAACCGCAGTATTCTGATATGATTAGAAAATATTTAACAACATCTAAGATACCAAAGTTTATGAATTTCTCTTGTTTTAAAAATTTCTTGTAAGAGTTGTAGTTCTAAGCTAAGGCACTGTCATTCACGTATCTCCTAATGTCTTTTTGATAAAATACCTGCTTCCTCGGAGCAAAAGAGGCAAATTATCAAAAGCAGCACCAGGTCCTGCTGGATTCATACCTTGCTTCATCCAAAAAGCCACTTCCTGTTCTGGGTTTTCAGTCTGATTTCTGGACATGGAGACACACAGGCTTGCTGCTTACAGGTATCACTTGGTTCTTTATGAAGGCTGTTACACTAACATAGACTCTGGTAAGTTGTGATTAGAAATCTAAGCAGCAAGGCACACAGAACACTAAGGCCTAGTTGTGTGTATTAGAGCCTCCAAATAAATGAAGAGGTACAAATACACAATGCTTTCAGCGCAGGTCAAGGCAAGCCTCAGAACAAGGGCCAGGAGCCGCGTTCACTGCAGCCGTTGGGCTCTGGCAGGGTCGGAGGGCCCCATCTCCCTGAGGCCTAATCTCATTCCTCATCCGAGCCACTCAGAAGGGCAGTCTGGTAAGTGTCAGGGGACTTCAGCTTCTGAATCCCGATTACCTCTCCTCCTCCACGTTGGTTCAGCCGAGTCAGGAGGCTGTAATAAATCAGAAGAGCCCATTAAGCGAGGTGGAAAAGTCCTCATTCCCTCACCAAAGGCCTATAGTCCTGGAGCCTTTTCCTCATATCTGTATTAAGTATAGTGATTATGTATCTACACACCTGACTTTTTGTATTTTTAAGTAATAAAGGGATTGATGGTGATGGACATTTCATAATTGAGAGGAAATTTCCGTCTGTTGCCACCCAGTTTGCTGTCTCACTGACCAGGAACTAGAACTGGTGGAAACTATGGCCGCAGTGCATCCTGTTGGGTCTGTGTGGAACTCTTTCTAGGTGAAATGTGTCTGCTTTGAGTCTGGATTGGAAGAAAACAGGCAGCTGCCTGGCAATCAAACCATAATTCCACATGTTAAAAGTGCCCCTTGCCCTGCAGGGTGCTGCCATTTACTAGTTGGGTGGCCTGGGTCAATTACTCAGCCTTCTGAAACCTTGGTTCTCCCTTCTGTGAAACATTAACAGTACATCATAAATGGTTGAGGACAGGACGGCGTGACATGGGCTAAGTGCCTTTATGGGCGCCTGGGACAATGTGCACACAGGCCTCAGTAGTTGTTTCAGCCTGCACACTGCTGACAGGTGCTTTGGAGAGGACTCTGTGCTCTGGCCTCTGTCAGTCAGGACAGTCCGTTGATGAAAAGATGGCAAGTCCCAATGTCAGTGGTGAGTCCAGGGTCCAGGGTGTAAACCGTGTTTCACTCTGGGTTTAACAGTTGGCTGTGACCCAGGCAGGACAGGAACCAAGCCTCATCACCCTCAATTGCAAATGAGACTTGTGATAACTAACTTGTAAATGTAGTGTCTTGTACAAAACTGAGTGTGTAATTAGCACATTTAATGACAGTCACAATTTGGGGGGATCAGACAGGGGGTGGGAGACTTGACAAGAGCCCCTCTCACTCATACATACCAGTAAACGAGAGAGTAGTTGATGCCCACAATGCACACGGCGACCAGGTAGTGCCAGCAGTAGCACATGGTGATGAACATGATGTTGGCCTTGTCATTCTGGTCCCATTCAGGTGTCCCAAAAGGCGGGAACAGCACAAATCCAATCTGGTAGGTTAGATGAGATGTTGGTCTTCAGTTAGTTGTCCTGAGAAACAACCCAGGCTTCTTCCTTGGCCTCCAGAGTGGCTTGTGTTCTCCCTACCACCCCTCGAAGGAAAATTGCTCTAAATTAAATCACACAGCAGAACCTCAGGGCCCGCATTTCATTTGGTAGTATAATGTTGGTCCCATACCAGGCCATGGCACTTGCCATGTGATATACATGGTTCTTGCTTGTTAATGTATCAGCAGGATATTAATGGCGAAAATGCATAGGTATGGACAGGAGGAGAAATGACCACCTAAGCCGGTTCTCATGGTCAGCCTCCTGTATTTGCAGGGAACATGTCATCCTCAGTACTCCCCTTGGGCATGCTCAAAGGGACCCCACTGCCCTGGTCCTGTGTGGCCCATTGGTGTGAATAATCACCTGCCAGAACCAGCTTCCCTGGAAAATGAGGAGACTGGTTCGGAAAAGTTCCAGTACAATGTTGTCCCGAAGGATCACCTCTAGGGCTAAAGTGATACTTCCTCCAAACAAACAAATTAGCAAGAGTGAGTGGATGTGTTGGTCCAGGGGAGGTCTGTCATGAACATGGTAGTAGAAGAGAAAACCTGCGATAAACCAAAGGACACTTATCAGAGAACGGCTTTTTTGACTTTAGGGGATTTACTCTGGGCTTACCCAGTGTTGGAATTTCCTCCTCCACCTGTCTCAGGCTGGGTTCTTCAGCATTTAGGAAGCTGACTTTTAGGTAATATCACAGGGCAGCAAGCAGATACATATGATTTTGTGGACATGTTAAGATTAGCAAAGGATGTAACTTTTGAGTGTAGTATGCATGGAAAGACTTTGACTTCATAGTCTACAGCCAGTGTTACATGGGATAGTGGACTAGTACAGAGGGTCTCCTGAGATTTATCATGGAGGCTGGACAAAGGCTGGCCCAGGGTGGAAGTGGTAGATTTCATTCTACCTCCTACCCCCATAGCATTCAGCCAGTCCTATGGCATTTTGCATGTGTGCATTCATACACACAAATGTGTGCACATGTGTGAGCATGTGCCTTGGCATCAGGAAGCCAGGGAAGGCTTGTGCAGCGCTGGCAGAGGTTTGAGGAATGCCTGTGTACCTCAGCCTCCTGCGAGCTGCCTTGTGAAATTGTCATCTGGACCAAGCCTATTCAGGATTTTGTCACCCAGAGGAGCTGGGTTTGCTGGTAAAGGGTACTATATTTGCTTTATCTTGTCTTTCGTACTCTGAGCCCTCAAAAGTATGTTTGTGTCTCTTCCCATTTCTTCATCCATTCTACTAAGTTACCTTCAATAAATACTGCCACAGCCATGGCCAGTCTGTCCACCCCCAAGGGGACATGGGTGATCAGGAGGGTGAGCATGTCAACAATTCCTGATACTCCGAAGAATAAGTACATGGTACTGTGCTGCCAGTTCATTAGTTTTACCCAGTGGCTTTCGTGGGAGAGGTGGAGGTGAGGCCCATCAGGAACAAACTGCTCTGCCAGGATCCCTGCAGGGAAAGGAGTAGAAAGTGAGGAGGGGGGAGTAGCCTTGAGACAAAGAGAAGACAGAACAGGACAAAACAGAAGCCATGGGCACAATTCAGATGTGATGGCCCACGGGCTGGCAGACTGACTTTGTACCTCAGGTGCAGCTGTCTCAGTGTAGAAAAAGTGTTTGCTGAGTGATGCGTGTAGACACCTGGCTGATACTGGTCCTTTGGGGGCTGGAGACAGGAAAGAAGCCATGGAAACACAACTATGCACAGCTCCCTAGGGAGTGTATCCAGCAGCAGAGATGAAAACAAGGCATTACAGCACTGGCTGTACCAGGGAGAGTTGACTCCCCTGCCAAGTGAGCAGTGAAAGAGATCCTTGGAAAAACGACGAGGTTGAACTCAGAAACCAAGTAGCGACAACTGGCAGAAGGGCCCTGTGCAGGCCTAATGGAGGGCTGCAGCTCCCAGGGTCGTCATCTGCCAGGGCAGGCCCGGGCGAGGGCCCTTCCTTGGACAGAGCAGGCTCCAAACTGTGGGCGCTGGCTGACAGAATGAGTTGCACAGAGGCCCACACTGTGTTTCTGATGAGGCAGGTCAAACCACCTACCAGAAGCTGCGCCTCAGGGTAGCTCTCAGTTCTTATGCTGTTTACTTGCATCATCTCCTTGAAAAGGCAGAAGGTTTGCCTTCTTGCCAAGTGTTCGAAATGTTCTCAGGGAAGCCAGAATCTCTAATTCATCTATTCCACAGGGTTCAAAAGTGAATTAAAGACTCTGGGTATGAGAGGGAGATTCCCTGGATCAAAAGACCCTATACTCACCGATGAAAGAAAACAAAGTCCTGACTATAGCTTCAATGAGCTCGAGACGCTGCTGAAGATGGTTTAGCTTGTTCTTCTTCCCTCTTTGGTGAAAGTACTTCAGGGGGTACTTCACAGACCACCATAGACCAATTATCAAGAAGAAACTCCCTGGGAGAGCGTGGCCCTTGAAGTTTGCCATCAGTGCTGTAAGACACATAAAAAATAAGGGACAGCTGTTAGGTGGCTGAGTGAAGAAGATACAAATTTGTATTTTGGCAGGAAACACAGCACATGCCTGAGGGTTTCAAATCATAAGCATCAAGGAAAATTAACTAATTTTCATATTACTGAAATGCAACAAGTTATATGATGGAGAGAAAGCCACCACTTACAAGGCTTTAGAAATGTGATTGAGACATGAAGCTGCCTCCGTCACCAGTGAGCGTAGATGCCCTTAAAATGGGACTTGGCAAGTGAGAATTCAGCCCTCACCTGACACCAGATAGTGGAACCTTGACCTTAAGACTTCCTTGAAAAATGTTTTATTGGTACATGTTTGTAGTACACTGTGATTGCATGCCTCATGGAGTGTTGGTTCTGGTCTATAACACATCTCAGTTGTCATTTTCTTCCTCTTCCTTCCCCTTCTCCCATCTCTCGTCCCCCTTCCTTTGTTTTTTGGTTTGTTTTTATTTTTGGAGACCAGTTCTTGCTATTTTGAACTTGGGGCAATCCTCCTTCCTCAGCCTCCTGAGTCCTGGTATGCACCACCATGCCCATCTTCCCTTTTCTTTTTGCAAAAGATCTAGCTCTCAGTTTCCTATTGTCCATTTTGTAGTTTTCCTACTACAGTTTGGGTTTTTCATATGTGAGGAACCATGCAGTATTTAAACTGTGTCTCTGATTTATTTAACAGTATGGTCTCAAGGTACATCTACTTTCTTACAAATGCCTCAAGTTTATCCTTTATGACAAAGTAATACTCCATTGTGTATAAATACCACATCAGTTGATGGACATACAGGCTACTTCTAAGATTTAGCTATGATGAATTGGGCTGCTATGAACATGTCTGTGTGTATATCACCATAATATGATGGCTTTCCAACTGATGCAGGAAGACATGTAGAAAGGGAATAGCTGGGTCAAATAAAATTTCTATTTTTAGTTTTTGAGGTCTCTTCATACCTCCATAATGATTGTACTACTTTACATTTCCACCAACAGTGTAAAGGGGCTCCTTTTCCCCCCACAGCCTCACCAGCATTTGCTATTATTTCATTTCTTAATGATGGCTATGCTTTCTGGGGTAAGATAGACTCTCAGTGTCGTTTTAATTTGCATTTCCTAGTGGCCACCAATGTCGAACAATTTGTATTTCTGAGGCGTGTTTGTTCATTTGAGTTGTACATTTTTAAACTAGGTCTTTTATTTTGAGGGGCTCTTATTTTTTTGAGAGCTATATAGTCTAGATATTAATACTTTGAGATATAGCTGGTAAATTTTTTTTGTCATTCTATAGATTGCCTACTCTGTTCCTTGTTTCCTTCACTGTGGGGAAGCTGTTGAACTTGATATGATCATATTTGTTGATTCTTGATGTTATTTCCAATGAAAGCGGGTTCTGTTTAGAAAGTCTTTGCTTATGACTATGTCTTCGAGAGTTTGACCTATTTTTCTTTCTTTTTTTTTTTTTTTAGGTTTTTGGAGACAGGGTCTCGCTTTGTGGTTCAGGCTGGCCCTGAGCTCAGCCTCAAACTCACATCACAGCAATCCTCCTGCCTCTGCCTCCCAAGTGCTGGGATTACAGGCGTGAGCCACCACGCCCGGCACTGTGGTATGAGGTACTGGTTGCTGCTGGGTGTGGGTCTCCACACCCAGTATTGTTATGTGGTCACCGGGGAATCGAACCCGGGCCCCTGCGCTTGTGAGACAGGCGCCGGAACCACTGAGCTAACTCCCCGGCCTCCTGACCTATTTTTCTTACCAGCAAATAGTTTTAACATTTAGATCTTTGATCATTTTGATTTTAGTTAACTATGTGATGAGATATGTGTAGCCAGTTTTCCCAGCACTGTTTATTAAAGAGGCTGTCTTCCCCTCCAGTGCATGTATTTGATCCCTTTGTCAAAGCTCAGATAGCCGAAATGTGCCTGGAATTGTTTCTGCATCCCTTATTCTGTTCCATTGATTTGCATGTCTGTTTTTGTGTCAGCATTATGCTGTTTTTACCTATGTGGCTTTGTAATATAACTTGAAATATGGCTTCTTGCTTTGCTCCTAATGTCCAGGATTGCTTTTGTTATTATGAGCCTTCACTAATTGCGTATACATTTGAGGATTGCTTTCTCTAGTTCTAGGAGGAATGCTGCCAAAACTTTGATTGGGATTGCATTGAATCTGCATAGCGGTTTTGTTAAAATGGATATGTTGACAATTCTCATTCTGGCCACCCAGGAAAGGGGGAGTACTTTCTGGTGTCCTCTTCAATCTTCCTTTTCAGAGTATCATAGTTTTCATTGTAGAGGGCTCTCACTTCCTTGGTTAGGTTCATTCCTAAGTATTTTTCTTGAAGCTATCATGAATGGGTTTTTTTTTTTTTTTTTGTCCTAATTTCTTCTTTGGTGGGTTCAGTATTGGTGTACAAGGATGCCACTGATCTTTGTGTATTGGTTTTGTACCCTGCCATGCCACCTTGCTGAACTTGATTATTAGTTCTAGAAGTGTTATGGTTGGTTGTTATGGTTTGCTGTTCTGCAGAAGCCGCTTGTGGTCATAGCTGGGACTTTTCAGAAGGGACTGGATCTGGAGTGTGTGGTGCTGGGATCAAGGTGTGTGATTACTAAATTAGCCTGTTGATTGGCTTGGCATAGTCCTGGGTAGGACTGAGGGTGCCTGTCCTGGGTGTGAATGCTATTCATCCTAGCGGTGGGAAGATTGGATAAGATGTCAGGTACAGAAAGAGATGCTTGTTGCTGTTGCTTGTCGCCGTTGCTTGCTGCTGCTGCTTGTGTTTTACTGCTGCCTGCTCTGCAAGTCCCCTCTGTCATGCCACCCTGACTTGGAGCCAGCTGGTCATGTCCTGAAACCTCTACAAACTGTAAGCCAAAAGAAACCTTTCTTCCCTTTAAGTTTGGGTATTGGATGTTTTGTCTCAGCATTGAGAAGAGTAAGACCAGAAGTGTTTGGGTGAAATATTTTGGGTCTTTTATGTAGAGGATCATGCCTTCCTCAAATATATCGATAGGAATGTATATATATATATATATCCAGGATTGCTTTTGTTATTATGAGCCTTTACTAATTGTGTATACATTTGAGGATTGTTTTCTCTAGTTCTATATCATATCTATCATATCTATCTATGATATATATAATATATATAGATATGATATAGAATATATATAAATATATATGATATATATATCATATCTATATCATATATATATGATATAGAACTAGTTCTCTAGTTCTCCTAGAACTAGAGAAAGCAATCCTCAATGTGTATATATATTCATATATATGAATATAAATATATATGAATATATAGATATATATATGAATATACATTTATTGTTAGAAATGAACCTAACCAAGGAAGTGAGTGCCCTCTACAGTGAAAACTATGATACTCTGAAAAGGAAGATCAAAGAGGACATCAGAACATAACCCCCATTCCTGGGTGGCCAGAATCAGGATATATATATATATATATAGAGAGAGAGAGAGAGAATATCTCTCTCTCTCTCTCTCTCTCTTTCTCTCTGTGTGTGTGTGTGTGTGTGTGTGTGTATATATCCTTTTTATTTAGGATATATATATATATTATATATATATATATATATATATCCTTTTTATTTCTCTTGCCAGTTGCTCTAATGTTTGGATTAGTATATTGAACAGGAGTGATGATAATGAACATCCTTGTCTTGTTCCTGATTTGAGAAAAAAAAAACTTTGAGTTTTCATCACTTGATATGATGTAAGCAGGTTTATCATAAATGGGTTTTGTCAGACCGAGATAAGGTCCTTCTATGCATACTATTTTCTTCAGTTTTTTATGAATACATACTGTAGTTTGTAAAATTTCTTTTT
>PVIR01043329.1:0-11793 GCA_004026965.1 Petromus typicus
TCCCAGCAATGCACGGAATCATTCTGTGCTGCGACCATGTATGAACAGAAAATGGACTGTGGAAGAGAATGAAATAAAATTATGTTCTTACATTAGAAAAATTAATTAAAATAATTTTATTAAAAATCAAAATATAAAATTGAAAAAATAGGTGCCAGCTGGAATCTGCTGTTTCTCCTCTGATATCGCCTCACAGATATCTATTTGGAAGGCCTCTAACAGGTTCGCTTCTCTTCCTACACCCCTGTGGTGGTGTGTGTTTTGTGTACTACATGGTTTAGGCTGGCTGATGTGGTCTGCTTGACACTAGAGACATACACTGAAAATACATTTCAAGGTTAATGCTGTTATTTTCCTAGGGGAGCAGGCTTGTCTGGTAATATCAAAATATCTATAAGCAACAAACAAAACACCAAACAACACTGGACTGTCACCACAGGTCTGGTGACATTTGTTGAGCTGGTGTCTGGGTCAAGTGGACATTGACTCCCCTCTTTGGGATTATTGTGAGCCTGGGTCATAATGACATTGTGAAATCTCACTTCGGGACAGTCATGGGCCATGTGATGGGCCTGTGACTGCTTTATTTTATCTTTGAAGCAGTGGATGGCATGATGAGAGTTATGTGGGCAAATAATTCCAACCTTGCCCTCTGAGTAGCTTCCCTCTTTCCCTCTTACTGGTCTTAACTGTGGCTTGTTCTGGTGGAGTTTTGTTTTGTTTTTTTTTTTACAAATTAATGAGGTAATGTATTTACTTTTTATGTTATGAAAAATAGAACTTTCATAACAAAACATATGCAAGTAACAATAGCTAATTCACTGAATATCATAATCTTTAAAGAAGATACGCAGAGAACTAGATGGAAACAAAAATGATTCTCTCATAGGAAGAAGAAACAGATATTATACAAAAATTTCTAATGAGCTAAGATAAAGTAGTGATATAAATGAATAAAATTAGAATGCACATTAAAATATTTTAAGAACAACAGAATAAGTAATTTAGGGAATTGTTGAAATATTCCCTACAACCTATTAATCTATCTTCTATTTTGCTTTTATTTCTCTTATAAGACAAGCTATGTGAGAATTAAGATTGTGTGTCTGCCTTATTCATTTGACATTAGGTACACAAGTTGCATGTCTATCAATATCTCTAGTTTTTTTTTCATTTATTGAGTTTATTGATACATTTTAGGTATATGTTATGGCTACTTTCAACATTAAAAATTTGTACCTGAACATGGTGTATCTTGATTCTCATTTTTATCCCATTCCTCTGTCCTCCTTATTTCTCCCCAACCCCTATATACATAATTTGTTTCCATTTTTAATTCTTACCTTCAATTTTTTTTCTTTCCTTTCTTTACTTTCCTCTACTCTCCCTTTACCTTTTCCCTTAGAACATTTTCTTCCTACTGTACAATACCTATCATACGTACTGAACTTCATTCACACCTTTAGTTTCACGTATTAGAGAAACAATATGGTATTTACATGTTTGTGTCCTGTTTATTTCACTTCTGAATATGTCCTCAAGGTATATCCATTGAAGTACAAATGTCTTTAATTTATTGAACAATACTCCATTTTATTTTTTAAAACACACACATACATACATACACACATACACACACACACACACACACACACACACACACACACATACACACACACACACACACACACATCTTCTTTATCCAGTCTCACGTTGATGGGCATTTGGGCTATTTCCAAGATTTAACTATTACACAGTGAGCTGATATAAACATGAGTGCTGTAATATGATTCTTTTAATTCTTTTGTGTATATACCTAGCAGGGTCAAATGGGACCTCTAATCCTAGTTTTTTGAGGAATCTCCACACTGATTTTCATAGTGTTTGCAACAGTCTACCTTACCACCAACAGTAAAGAAAGGTTCCTTTCTCCCCACAGCCCTGCTAGCAATTGTTGTTGGTTGATTTCATGAAAACAGCCATTCTTTCTGGCCTGAGATGAAATCTCAGTGTTATTTTCATCTACATCTCTCAAATGAACAGCAATGTTAAACATTTCTGCATATGTTTCTTCGCCGCCTTTACTTCTTCATCTGAAAAGTGTCTGTTCACTTCAGATGCCCATTTTTGAATTGAGTCTTTAAATTTGGGAAGGCTAGTTTTTTTAAAGTTCTTTATGTACCATAGGTAGTAGTCCTTTGTCTCAGGAACAGCTGGTAAAATGCTTTTCCCAAATTGTAGGGGGTTTTTTGGTCTGTTGGTGGTTTTTCCAGTGGTGCAGGATCTTCTTAGTAAGATGAAATCCCAGTTGTTGATTCTTTCTGCTAATTCCTGTGCTGCTGAGATTTTGTTCCTAAAGTCTTTCCCTATGCCAATGTCTCCAAGAGTTCTACCTAACGTATTTTCCCATTATGACTGTTTTCACTGTATCTCATAAATTCAAGTACATTGTATTAGAATAATCATTTCATTCTAGGAACTCTCTTTTTCTTTCTTCCTTAATTCCTCCATGACCCATGATTATTCAAGACACATTTGTTTAATTTCCATTTAATTTCATACTTTCTGATATTTCCTTTGCTACTTAGTTCTAGCTTCACAACACCATACTCTGATAATGTGTGTGGCAAAATTTTGATTGTTTTGCATTTATTTTTTTATTCATTATTTTTAGTAGCACAATTTAAGTATATATAATGATCATATTTTTCAAAGAGAGTTTTTACCTATACAGATATAGCTTGATTCCTCTTTTTCTCCCATTTCCCTTCCTTCCCTTCCAGCCGTCCTTCCATCTTATTTAAAAAGCAATGTTTCCATTTTCTTCCTTCTTATATTGATTTTCCCCTTTCCCTCATTCCCTCATTCCCTTTTCACAGTTTCCCTTTCCTTCCTGCACGTACATAAACTTGCTTTATTAGTTACTCGGAAGTATCTTTTAGAGAAAGTATCATGTGTTGCTAAAAAGAATTAGGTTGTTGTTGGGTGGAACAGTCTGTATATGTTTATTCAGTTCAAAATTTGGATCAACTCTATAGTTCTTTATTGATTTTTATTTATCATCTATCTGTGATAGTGAAGTGAGTTTGTACATTACAATCATATTGATATTGGTCTCATCTGTTCTATCTACGACTGTTTGTTTTATGAATTCGTATTTACCATGGTTGGTGCATGTATGTTCGTAATTGTTATCTCCTCTCACTGAAAGGTTCCAATGACTACATTTAATATCATCCTTTTCCTCTTTCAATCAGCTTTTGCTTAAAGTCCGTCTTGTCTGAAAAAGCATAGCAATTACACCTTGTTTTGGGTGCTCCTGTGGCATGGAATATTGTTTCTCATCTTTTGATTTTTAGTCTACGAATTTCTTTTTTTATTAAATACTTTTCTTGTATAGAGAATACTCTTGAGTTTTGGTTTTTGATCCATTCTCATAATCTATGACTTTGATTAATGAATTAATTAAGTACATCTTCAATAATAGTTATAAATGATAAGAATCACCTTATTTCTGTAATTGGATTATCTCCCTGTTACTCTTTTGTCACTTTTACTTTCTACTTACTTGCTATCATAGTTGATGCTTTCATTTTATTAGATGTTTTGACACAGTTCTACTCATTATTTCTTTCTAGGATATCCTTGAGAATTTTTCAGTGTTGTTTTGGTAGTCATGGATTGCTTTAGGTTATCTTTATCATGGAAATATCTTCTGTCTCCATCAAATTTGAAAGATAATTTTGCAGAATATATCAGTCTGGCTCGAAAGTTGTTTTCTTTTAAGGCCTGAAAAACTTCATTCTGAACATTCTTCCTGTATGGTTTGTGTTCTGGTATTTGTTGTAATGCTGAATGCTCATTCTTTATGGGTGATATGTTGCTTTACTCTAGAAGCTTTTGAAATTCTTGTGTTGGATTTCTGGCATTTTAATTATATATGGCACCACGTTTTTTAATTATATGTACTTGGGCTCTATGTTTTACTTATTGGTATATTAAAAATTTTTTCCAAATATGTAAAGTTTTCTGCTATTACTTCTGTTAATAGGTTTTTTATAACCTTTGTCCTGTCTCCTAATTTTTCAATAATTCCACTTACTTTTATATTAATCATCTAGCAGATTTTGTATCTATTTTTATGTTCTCTTGTTTGTAAGGTATCTCTCATTCTCATTGTGGACCAGAGCCTTGTCCTGTAGATCTGACATTTTGTCTTCCTACTGGTTTTTTCTGATGCCTATACTTTCAATCACATTTTTAATTGCCTATATTTCTGTTTGGAATTTTTTTATAGACAATGATTCTTTTGTATATTGATTATTGATATTCTGCATCTCTGTCTAGCTCCACTGGATGTTCATTAATGTTTTCTTCAGACCTGTTGATCATTTGTTTGAATATGATCTTTTTCTGATTACATATAACTTGTTTAAATTTGTAAAGTATTTTATTGAATCATTTCTCCTCCATTGGTAACTTTTCAGATATTTTTGTTGTTTGGTTTTTGATTTCCTCCAAAACCCATTTTTTTCAGGGACTGAGAGTTTTGGAGACATTGTGTGTGTGTGTGTGTGTGTGTGTGTGTGTGTGTGCGCGTGCGCAGGTCCAGCCATGGGGTCTTCTTCCACCAGACCGGATTCCCGGCAGCCTATCCCCACCTTCTCTGGCCCTTTCCTTACTTCCGAATGACCCGTTGGGGGGTCTGAACATCACCCTGATGGGGCAAAACTCTGAATCAAGCTAGAAAGGGAACAGTCCTCAGGTGGTGGGATCAAACGGTGGGCACTGGGTCCCCTGTAGGACTTCACCTCTGCTCATTGCCTACGATAGGCCTCTGCCCCAGCCCATCTTGTCTTGGTCACCATCACTTCAATCCAAAAGATTCTGTTACAGTTCTTGATGGCCTCTGCTTATACCAAGACCCTCCTGCTGCCCAGTACTGGTCAGATGCTTCTAGAGCCTTTGACAGGTACTCCAGTGGGCATGAAGTGTGGCCTGATAAGTACTTCTCTTCAACAGGCCACTCCTTTTATGCTATCTTGAGGTGGGATTAGTGATGGGACTAGAAGTGCCCAGTCAAAGTGGGAACACAATGACACTCTGTCCAGGACACTCAGGGGGGCCAGAGGCAACAAAGAAGCCCGAGCAGCCCAGCACTCTCGCCTTGTGCCTGCTTGTTGACCCCTAACATCAGGTTCCGGGGACAGAAGGCCCTGGGAGTGGTGCTGGTCGAGCCCACCCTTTGCCCTCCCCCAAAGTCACGAGCCCGTATACAGGGAGCACACCATCAAGTTTTTGCACTAAGTGTGTATTTGGATACAAAAGGGCTCCACCAGAGGAATATTTCTAGAGATGGCTGGGAGCACTGTGCTTTACGAGGGGTCTTCCGGTTCTGTCACTGGCCTTGGAGCTGGTGAAGAAGTCTCGGGATGAAGTGTCAGGAAGAGGATGGTGTGTAGAGTCAGGAGGCACCTGAGAGGGGACAGCAGTGTACAGATGGCTGTGGTTTGGGGTTGGGAGAGGGGAGGAGCAAAGGCAGGCCTGAGGCCCCCGCCCGACATGCTCTGGCCTCCCGGCAGCCCCCTGCCACCATACTCACCACCTCATTGCCTCGCTACCAGTTAGTAACCAATGCAGTCCGCTGGGGGGGGAGAAATAACATCAGAGCAGGTGAGTGTGTGTGTGTGTTTGTGTGTGTGTGTGTGAGAGAGAGAGAGAGAGAGAATAATAGGCAGACATACAGAGATAGAGACAAAGACAAAGAGATATCTTGGGGCCAAGACCCCAGAACTTCCTATAGCTACCTCAGTCCCAGTCTGACCCACTGAGGTGGATCTGGGGTTCTCTGCACTTGGAGCCTGGTGATGAGAAAATCAAAGAACTAGGCCTTACAGCTGTTCAGACCAAAAGGCTTCCAGCCTATTTAACTGTTGGTTCCAGCAGCTCCTACACCAGCAACCCTATGTGATACATGTTGTGGACCTTCCCAGGCCAAACCATCTGTAAACAAGGAGATCATAAGCAAGAGGAAGGCAGACATGATCCATGACAGCCAGACCCGAGATATGGAGAAGGAAGTGGCTCAGGTTAGCAATAACCAAGGGTTGGGGAAGAGGTTTGGCCCAGGGGAGTAAGACTCAGGAAGTAAACTCAGGTCCTGAACTTGAAACTGTCACCCGGGCAGCCTTGGCTAAACTGTCTCATGGACTAGTTGGTAGTAGAGGAACATCGAGATAAAAAGATAGAAGCCACCATCACTCCAGTGACTGGACCAGGAGACTGAGTCTCTACTGTCCTTTTCCCCTGGTGGAGTAGCGTCAGACCTGGGCAGACATAATGGTGCTCACCATCACCCCAGGTGGTCCTTACCTTTGTGATCATTGAAAATGATGTGGTCCTCAGGGACACCCAGAGAAATGGTGAAGTTACGGAAGTGCTCTTCCAATTCAGGAGTCAACTTCTTGGTCCTCCCTGTGTCCCAGGGGCATTGAATGGGGCAAGAGAGACAAGCCTGTCATTTCAGCTTTCAGATCATGTCTCGCTATGTAGTCAGACTAGCCTTCAACTTTGCGTCTCTCTGCCAGAGCTGACCCAGTGCTGTAATGGCAGGCGTGGGCCACCACCCTTGGCTCACTACCTGGACTCTGTGCGAGTGAGTGGAATCAAACACCCTTTTCCCAGAGGGTCCATGGAAAGACCTCCTTCCTGAGAGGGGAGCTGGCACTGGAGAACACTGTGGGTTCTTAAGGTTTGTGGCCACTGTCTACAGGGGTGACCATGAAGCAGATCCCTGAGGGGACGCAGTGATGACTCACCGTAGAGGATATGCTCAAAGTGCACCCTGTTTTCTATAGTCATATTAAAGAACACTATGGCGAAATTTTTGTAGTCAGTTTCTTCCACAGTCATGGTGAAATTCTGTAATCCGTCATATCCTGCAGCGTGGACACAAAAGTTCATTCTTTCCTGACCAGGTAGAAAGGACTCTCCTACCCTCTCCTCCAACCAGTGAACATCAGCTTCTGCTCACAGGAAGGCATTTGTGTGGAAGGGAAGAGAAGCCTGTTTCTTTCTGGAAGGACTCTGCTCCCAGAAGCCCAACCCCAAGGCTCCCTCACCCAGGACTCACCTGTCAGAGTATCCAGAGTGAACTGGCTGTGTTGTTCAACTGGGACTATAATGTCGGAAATATGGAAACATGTCTGATTGCTGTAAGAATGAGAAATGATGGGTTTGAACAGGGACAGGACACAAGTTGGGTCTCCCTGGGTTGCGGGGCTGCAGTAGGATTCTGACAACCCAGCCCAGCCCAGCCCAGGCCAGCCTGTCCTCCATCATGGCTGGGCCCCACCTTGCCCACACTCCTGGCATCCAGCCTCTCCCTCTGAGCCTCTGCCTGTCTTCTGCAGGGTCTGTTCCACCCTCCCTCGAGCACTCCTTGCCCCCTCTGCTACTTCTCCGGGAAGCCTGTCCCACCCAGACCCCAGGCGCTGGCCCCTGCACTTATGTTATGCTCCACTTTCCCATCCCTCCTGGCAGCTCCCACTCTGTTCCTTGCTCAGCAGCAAACTAGTCCTTTAACCAACACTGACCTGTCGCTTGAGTCCAACTCACCCTGCAGCATAGATTCAGAGCCCCTAAACCTCCCTTCCTGTGCCCCTCAATCCTCCAGTGCTCCAGGTGAGAGCCAATTGGTGTCCAGGATGCACTGCGGGAAGATGCGCCTAAGATACAGTGATTCCTCGTCTTCTGTACCTGTGTCATCTTCTCCCTGTGACTTCCTGACAGAATCTGTGGTTTTCTGCACCTCTCTGCCTCAGCTGTCCAGAGACTCTCTCTCTTTATGAGGCCAGGCCAGACCCTGACTTGGATTGAGATGTCCTAGGTTGAGGCCTGGGAGCGCTGGCCTGCCGGATGCTCATCAGTCCCTGCGCAGGTGGCCATGCTGATGGCTGGCTGCTTTGCTGCCTTCTAAGGCCAGGCTCTCTGACTCGAGTCCCACACCCCTTACCATGACGCATGGGAACTTCTTCTTTTATGATGTCAAAGGTGTGGATAGTAGTAATATAGGGGTTTGATCACAGGACCATGGCACTGGGCTACATGCATAGTCTCATTTTTATTTTTAATTCAGGGACAGTGTCTTCTAAGTTTTTCCAGGCTCAACTCAGAATTGTGAGTTTTGTGGCTCAGTAGTTAGGACTGCTAATGTCATAGAGAGAGTGGCTCCTTTAAGGTCATTTCTCCACAGTCCCTCAGTGCAGGCCTGAGTGTGGTCCTTTGCAGGAACCAGGGTCCCTCCTCCCCCTGGGGTATCTACTCTCTTCTTGACTCCTCCTGACTGCGTTTTTGTTGTAGCCGCACATGAATATTGATGGAGGGGAAGGGACAAGAATGGAAAGAGAGAGAAAGGGAGAAACAGAAGGAGAAAAATAGGGAAGCAGAAAAGGGTAAAAGAGACAGAGAGGAGAAACAAGACAAACTGATTCAGTACAGAGCAGTGAGGTGGACGGCAGTTTCCCTCGGTTTGTTATTCCTTTTGGCTCTGACATCAGTAGGCTTCTTAGACCAGAAGGATAAGGCAGAGCCTTACATGATCCAGTCAGAGGTGGCGTTGTAGCTGTGGTCTTCTCTCAGCCGGTAGTTGATACCGTACAAAGCTGACCCACTTAGGCTTTTATTCCAAGCTTCAGTCTCTGCCCAGCCTATGGAGTACCATGTCCCCTGGAACTGTAAGGGTTGGATGACAGGCAGAGCCCCTGATGGACCCAGATCCACAGCCCCCTGCTGTGCTGCTGGTAACTCTGTGCAGCATGGTGACCACGGGTCCCTGGAATGAGTGGCTGCCCTCAGCTGCCAGCAGTAGTTTGGAGCTTACAGGGCCAAGAGTGATCACGAGTGAGAGCTTTGCTCAGGGATGGGGTGAGAGTCCTCAGGGATGGGGTGGGCTGTGTACGTGGCTAGTGAGGTTTTCAGAACCTCACTTTGCTCACTGGTGGGAGGGACTGCAGGTGTCCCAGACAGACATGCACAGGGCCTGGATTCCACCCCAAACTGTCCTGAGTCCATTTACCTCTTCCTCACTCTCTTCACATGGACCCCTTCCCTTAACCCTCTCTCCAGCTACTCCTCCAGAAATTTACCTGTTCATATTGGAAGTTTGGCTGCTCCAGGACCTTGGTCAGAGGTGGACTTGGGATATTATCTGGAGCCGAGTCTTCACCTTGGATCTTCAGCGCCCCCAGCAAGAAGAGGCCCAGACACAGGAGACCCAGGGCCATGGCTACAGAGTAGTCACTCACCTGGCAGGTGTTGAGAAAGAGAGAGAGAGAGAGAGAGGGAGGATGAGGACACCAACCAGAAGAAACTATTTATAGCCTCAATCTGCTCCTTCCTGAGTGGGCAGGTCCATGCTTTGCTAAATCTAGGACTAGTGCATGACCTTCCTGCCAGCAACATTTGCAGAATTACGTGACAACTATCCTCCCCTCCGTGACCAGCCAGGATTGTGGATTGTAGCTAAGGAGCAACACGAGACAAGAAGGACGTGCTGAGACTTCCACAGTGTGTCACGTCCGAGAGTTCCCTCTCCGGGCTCACTGGGCCTCTTCCCTTCCTCACTGACCTGCCTGTGGCTCAGAGGCTGGAATTTGGGAAACTCTCATGTCTGACCCTGTGAGTCCATTGTGGGCGTCTGAGAGGCTACGTCAACTCACTGTACCCACAAAGAGTAAAGAACATGCCAGGTGTGGGAACCCCTTGCCTGCAGCCCCAGAACTCAGGAGGCTGAGATAGGAGGCATTTTGAGGTGGGACTGGGATATACAGTGCATGCCAAAGCAGACTAAAGGACACAGTGGTCGTCATCTCAAGGAAACACACAAATAAAAAAGATAGCAAAATGGACATTCTGGACAGGGTGCCTCTGAGCCCTCTGAGTCCAGATCCAGGCCCTCACCAGAGCCCTGGGCCAGGCCTTGGAGCATGTATATATATATATGTATATATATATATATGTATATATATATATATGTATATATATATATGTATATATATATGTATATATATATATGTATGTATGTGTATATATATATACATATATATGTATGTATGTGTATATATATATATATATATATGGGTAGGAAGTTGTAGGATAGGTAGGGGAATGGGAAAAAATTGAGAATTAAGTCGTGTCAGTTATTGGTATGATGGCAAAAACCTTCACAGGAAAAGAAAAAGAATTGGATATACAGATCTGTGAGGCAAAAAGAGCTCTAAGTCGTTGTGATATTTAAAAAAAAAAACTATACCAAGACATATAATAATGAAGATTCCAGAAATCCAACAAAGAATCAACACTGAAAGCAGTTAGAGAGAAGAAACAAACAGTATACACAGGAAAGCCCATCAGGATCACAGCAGACTTTCAGTGCAAACACTCACGTCAAGGAGAGCCGGGAGTGAAGTATTTCAAGCCTAAAAACAACAGCCTCCAGCCTTTATTGATGTATTCAGTAAAGCTATTTTTCAAAATCAATGGGGAAATAAGACACTTCCATGACAAAGAACACTTGAAAAACTTCACAAATACAAAACCTGCACTCCAAAAAATTCTACAGAGTATCTTAGAAAAACCAATAAATGTCACAAGCCCATGAGACCCAGCAGAGTGAACTCATTAGACAAGGAAAGAAACTGAATAGAAAGAGGGGGAAAGCAAGGAATAAAACAGCCAAGAATAGGAACACCTCAAGACAGGGCTAAATCAATCCATGTTAGTCATCACCATCAACGTCAAAGACCTCAATGCACAGTTAAGAAACACAAACTGGTAAAATGGATGAAGAAACAAGGTGCCACAATATGCTGTATACAAGAAACACATCTAATTCAGGAAGAAAGCTGTAGACTAAAAGTAAAAAGATGCAAAATAGCTCTCCATGCAAAAATAAACTGCAAAAAAAGTAAGAGTGGCTATTCTATTTACAGACAAGGTAGATTTCAAACTAAAACTGATTAAAAGAGGGAGAGAGAACATTTCTAAAGATTTAGGAACCAAATACTAAGCACAAAACTATGTAAAACAAATATTAATGGACAGGAAAAGCCAGATAAGTACTAATACAATAACATTAGGGGAACTTAATATACCACTGTCACAAATAGGCAGATCAGCTACACAAAAAACCAGTAATGAAATAATTGAACTGAACCAAATTTTTAAACAAAGGGAATTAATAGATGTCTACAGAGTATTTCACCCAACAAAGTGAAAATACACATTCTTCTCAAATGCACATGGATCATTCTCAAGAACAGACCACATGCTATATCATAGAGCATGTTTAAGTAAAGGCAAAGGAATTCAAGTTATCCCCTGCATACCATCAGACCATAGTGTCTTGAAATTGGAGCTTAATAACAAAAGAAATTCCAAGATCCTCACAAACACATGGAAATTGAACAACCAGTGGGTCACAGAAGAAATTAAACAGTTTTTACGATTAAATGGTAATCTCAATACAGCATACAGAAACTTATGGGGCACAATGAAAGCAGTTCTATGAGAGAAATTCATAGCAGTGAATGCTCATATTAGGAAAGCAGTGAAGCTCAAAAAAACAACCTAATGCTCATTTTCAAGCTACTGCAAAAAGAGGAACAAGACAAACCCAAAAATCATTCTAAAGAGGGATTATAAGGATTAGAGCAGAAATTAATGCAATGGAGACTAAGAGAATGATACAAAAATTAATAAATCAAATAGTTGGTTCTTTGATAGAATTTTTTT